>JALJCO010010222.1:0-210041 GCA_023101725.1 Atherinomorus stipes | reverse complement strand
TTTTCATGCAATCTAAAAGACACCTGAAAGAGCATATTTCTATGTAAATCAAGATATCACGTAAGTCTTAATGCTATTCAGAGTCTCAAACTAAACATTTTCATAACTTATAATAATCTAGTTTGTGCTGACTGACGTTATCATCGTCACACTTTTTGGATATTTCGATTTTTCTCCAATTAGAATAAGGAGTTTTGGTCAAATGGAAAACAAGTTCATGTTCTAAGGGTCTCACAAATGATTACTGCATTGATGTTTGAACAATATTTGCAGTTTGGATCAATACTGTTGGATCTTTAATAACTGAACTGATTTATCTATATAGATCAATATATTTTTTCACCCTAGGCAATACAAGCAGCACTTTAAAACTAATACTTTATCACTTCAGCTTGAATTGGACAGTTCAGTGTCCTTACAATCAGCACCCTGTTGCATTTAAGTGTAGTCCAACATGAATGAAGTCTGCCCTCAATCACCCTTCGACACTCACTTAAATCATGCTGGTTTTATGAGACTCTGACAACAAAATTCACACATTTCAAATTAGTTTTGGTTTTATGAATATTTAATATGTGCTGCCAGAGAGAGATCGTGGTTTGTCTCTTAATAGTTCAATTTGGAAACGTTGGTATCTCAGTGTGTTTGTCTATAAAGTGGCAGCATTGTGAAGAATTGCACAGCTGGAAATGTGACATCATTCAACCATGATTAAGGGTAGTTAAGGACAAAGGCAGCTTAAGTAGTGAAAATCAGGTTTTCCTCTCACTTTTATTTGTTTCAGGACAAAACTGTGACCATTTATGACAATATTAGAGGGATAAAATAAAAGGGGTTGGAATTATTGCAAAATAACTTATGTATTACAAGTCCCTATATGGTTATTATAAATCTATATATTTATGAACAGAAATTAAGAATGTTCAAATGAGAGGTATTTACCGGATATTTTTTTTTCTACTCTATGGGAGGCGTCGCACTCTCACAGATGCTTACCGTGTGGTGTGTTTGACTGAGAGAGATAGAGAGAAAGAGCACACCTCTTTTATCTGAGGCAGAGCGAGCTGCAGTGGAGAGGTGAGGATACATAACAGCTGGACTCCCAGCAAAGAAAGGGGACACAAACAGATGCCGAATCCTCCATTTGACACCTGACTGGCATTTAACATCTCCAAGAGGTACTTTTCACTTTAATATAAACTTCATGCTGTGAGAATTGAGAATTTTTGTATATTTATTTTCATTAGCACAGTAAATAGTTTTATGACAAGTTTAAAATCAGGCAGTTTATCATTAGTATTTTTTTTTTTCCATATCTATCTTATTTTTGTGGGGTCTGATATCATTGATTAGGTCAACTAGTCAATACAATGAGTTAATTAAGTACAGCATTACCTGTGGACATTCTGATTGTTTTCTACCATGATACTACACAACCCAACAAATATTCCCAAGGTCTTGTTCAGCTTAAATAGGTCATAAATGATAAGTCATAAACTTATTCATTCTCTAAGATGATTAACCTATACGAGGCAGCTGCTACTGTACATATGCTTGAGTGCATTTTGAAATTCAAATCTAACAAAATTTTCTTTGTATTTTTTGTTTGAGATTGATCCTTATTGTTTTAGAAATTAATCTCAATTCAGAGAGAGAGCAAATGAACCATATCCAGTGCTACTGTTAAAATTATTTCATTCATTATAGTTAAATTTAGATAAATTAATTGTACAGAAAAAAAAAGCAGATGAAGTATCTTTTGTAGAAATCAAATCACAGCCTGATGAAGATACGGATTCATTCTTCAAGCACAGAATGCAAAAGAAATCCTCATTCATGTCTTTTTTGTGTAGCAGCAGCAGCAGCAGATGAGTATTCCTGATTACTCGGTTCTTTTTGGATCACTGTATTTGGTATAGATTACATAAAGATGGATAAGAATGTACTCAGTATGATGAGCTTTGACCAATAATTATATTTAATGGGCAAAGAACTGAAGTCACAATGGGTTGGATAACATGGGCAAGATTTCTGATTATAAAATCCAAACAAGCAAAGGAAAGATGGGTAAGATTTGGAGAAGCAGGGAAAATAAAAAAGTGAGTAGGAAGCAAATGTGTTAGTATTGCTGAGGGGGAACAAAAAAGCTTTGCTGCAGCTTTTTTAATGAAACTGTCTGAGAGTTCTGAAGTGGCCACTAATTATTCAGTTCAGATGTGACTCACGCCATTACTCTTCATATGTTTTCATACAGTCAGTTTGTCTTCATTTATGTCATCTGATCAGTAATTCATATGTAACATGAGTAAATGTTACATAGGAACTTTCGGGTAATTTTTTTCCGACGGTAATTAACTTTTTTATTACTTCTTATTTCTACAGCTATGGATTGGGAGAAGTCATCGAATCAAACCAGCATGAACTCCTCTGACTCATCCTCTGACACCTCATCAGTTTTCTCCTCCTCCTGCTGCAACTCTTCTCACCTCATCTTATCACCCACATTGCTCTCAGTCCCTTCCTTCTCTGGCTTTGACCTCCTGTTCAGTCTGAAGCTCCTCTTCATCCCACTCTACTCCGCTGTGGTCTTGATTGCATGCTCTGGGAATCTTCTTCTCCTTTTCCTCATTTGGCACGACAAAAAAAGACACAACACTACAAATTTTCTCATCAGCAACCTTGCACTCGTAGACCTGGTAATGTGCATTTTCTTGCGTCCCTTTGACAGCATCCTATGCTTTCGACAGACGTGGATGGGTGTTTGGATATCACATGTGTCATTTTGTCACAGTCATGCAATCTGCAGCTGTCTACGCAGCAGTCTTATCCCTCATGGCTATTGCAGTGGATCGTTATGTAGTTGTGGCATATCCCATCCGAAAGAGAGCAGGCTGTCAGTTCTGCTGGGGTTTGGTAGTCCTGATTTGGCTGTCATCCCTGGCTTTATCCACACCTATAGCACTGCATACAATCTACCTGGACCTTCATACTGCAGGCTTGGAAATGGCTGTTTGTGAGGAGTTCTGGGATGGCCAAGAGCGAGGCCGCCTCATTTACTCCTGCTTCATCCTCTTCTTCTCCTACTTCGTCCCTTTGGCTGCTGTGTCCATTTCCTACTGTGCAATATCCTTTCACTTGAAGCGGAGGACTACATCAGGTCTGACTGCATGCCAAGAGCTGAGATCTGCACGGGCTGCCTGGAGTAAACGGAGGAGAAAGACCTTCTGCTTGCTGCTTGTGTCTGTTCTCTGTTTTGCCTTCTCTTGGCTACCCTTACAGGTGAAACTATGCACTCAGCTGTTTGATTGCTTAATAAATTTAGATATTTCTAACAGATTTTTTATAAACTAAGGCTCATTTTAAGACTGAGATTAAAACCACTTTAAAATGTGTTGTTCCAAGCAGTTTCCACAGTTAAATCGGATTCTGTGTGAACTGTAAATATTTAAAAAACTGTTAAATTGAATTAATTCAAATCACATATTTATTAAAAAATTGTAAGAAAATGACAGAAAGGCTATACTTAAAAAAATAAGTGAATTTTAAATTGGATGGGAGCACCATGTTTTACAACAGCGTGTTTTTTGAGAAAAAAAGGGATGCTAATATCTAGCATATAAAGGACTGTAGCAAATTAGCTTAGCAATGAAATAAGAAAAAAACATGGTAAAACTGGCTGACTTATTTGATCGACAAAATCCAGCTGTCAACATTTATACCTTATATTCAAGATACAAGAAGCAAGTATGTGCTTGATAAGGAAAATTTGTGTTTTTAGAACAAAAGTTACGAGTGCTCAACATCCAGTTATAAGCTAGGCTTTGTTGCAATGCTATCCTCTGTCCCCCCCCCCCCCAATACTTAAAAAATATCTATGTACCAATATCCAAAAATATTCCTAATTCTTATGTTAATCATTACTTAAGATAACTATATTTGCTTCACAGGTGGTGAACCTGATCCGTGACCTGGACACAGACTTCTCCATCTTGGGGAAGAATTATGTAAATGTCGTCCAGGTGTCTGCTCACCTCCTTGCAATGAGCTCAGCTTGCTACAACCCTTTTATATACGCCTCATTGCATGATAAATTCCTGTCCTACTTGTGTCTACACTACTTTTCTCGGAGGAGAGGAAAAGGCAAGGACAGAAGTCAAGGTTCAAGCATCGTGACAGCGTCACACAGAATGCCACGCCTTCACACCATCACTGTAGCAGATTTGCCTGTTGTTATGAATGATATTGTCACACAAGAAAAATACACTTGAATTATTGTCCAGTTGATGAGGCACAACAATTTTTACTGCCTGGTGTTTATTCAGCTCAGCAGCATAAAAATCATTCAAATTTTATTTCAAAACTCATCATCACCCTTTTCACTGACAGACAAATGTCATGAAAATAAAATAAATATGAAACATGCAGACTTATTTAAACATTAACCAAACTGGAACGATAATAACCACACTGTGTAGAACCGGTCATACTCACAACAAACACAAATGTATATACACATGCTTCTGGAAAATGGATTTATGCATGATTCAACAAATGTGTATAGAGAGGCCATTTACTATGAAGAGATATCTTGTTTGCTGTAAAACTCACTTTAGACTGTAGAGTACATGGTAATGTGTGACTACATTGTTGTCTTTAAAAATAACCACTTTCTGCCATCCAATATTTGTGCATAACCTTGTATTTCTGCCTCTACAGTGTGTAAAATATTCTTCATTTTTGCTGACTTTACAGTGCATTGAATTAATCTTATGCAGATTACATTTGGAATTTAATAAATCATAATATTGCTGTAGTTTACTCAGTAAATGGACTAAGTTAATTGTTATATTGTGAATTTTTATATGAATAGACAATGACATATCTGATATAAAGATATAAAGATATAAAGACTGAGAAATTCATTTCTGTCTGTTTTTGGCCTTAAACCAGTGATTGCTTTTCACATTTTTGAATTTTTATTTGATCTATAGAAAAAAAGTTTTTCTTGTTTTTTTGATTAAAAAATAGCCATGAAAGAATAAAGAAACAGAAAGTTTGGAGCTCTATTGGTCTTCATTTTTGCTAAATAAATGCAAATATAGTAGCATAAAACACTGTGGGAAAGCAAATGCTAAAACTCTGTGTGTTCAATTTAGACCAGAAATTACCACAAAGAATTTTTGTCTTCAGTTGCTGTCAAACTATCGTTAGTAAGCGTGATATGTACCACAGTCACAGCCTGTACTGACAGATCATGAACTTCAGTGAACTTTAAGCATTTCAACCTTTCTTTTTTTTATTTCTTGGAAAACCGGCACGGAAACAAGCTGTCTACTGAGTGAAAGACTTGAGACTCTCTGCTTCACAGGACTCATTTGTGAAGCTGTCGTGACCCAGGTCATTTAAAGCTGTCTAGCTAGTTGCAGTGTGAGTGTGAAAGATATTTTTCATTTCTTTTTCAAGATAAAGCTCTACTTATCTGTAGCTATAATACTGTATTTTTTTTTTGTTGTTTTTTTATAAAGATTTTTTTTAGGAATTTTTTTTTTTTTTTTTGTTTTTTGGGGTTTTAATTTTTTTTTCTTCCTCCTTTTTTCTCTTTTTTTTTTTGGATTTTGTTTCTTTTTTTTTTTTCTTTTTTTTGGTTTTGTTTTTTTCCTTTAATTTTTTATTTTTCAAAAAAAAAAAAAAAGAAAAAATGAAAAAAAAAAAAAAGAGACAGTCATTTCTTGGAACATATTTAGCAAGCTGACATGGAACTGTATCCCCAGAAGGGACAATGTGTTTTAATTAACAAGATCATGTTGTCCTGAATGTAAATCTGCCAAAGGATTTTTTTGGTATAGCAGGCTAATACAAAGAAATATTTTTAAAAAGTGCCTCCCTCCCCCAAAAGATGACACCAAAGGATTTCATTACAGAACATTTGTTTAACAAATTAAGCTGCAAGCATCAAGTTTAGGCATCTTGTAAGTGTACAAACAACATGTAGACATTTCATTTTTAGTGGAGAACAAAACCCGTGTAAGACGGATGCAGGTGAACTCAGGGACTGAAATTAATTTAGGCTGTATACATAAAGTCAACATTGGATTTTCATTTCAAAAATGGAAATTTGGCTACAGTCCCTGCATTGTAAACTTTGGGATTATTTGGGAGATTTAATGACAAAGTCATGAAGTTCCATGTTTCCTTGTATTATTTTTATGGGGAGAAAAAAAAAAAAGAATTAATCCAGCAGCTATGGTGCAGCTGCAGAATGACTACTCCACATTGTGACAGGATGCTTTATTAACCAGTAACTATGATTTATTTCTTTTCTTTCTTTCTTTTTTTTTTTTTAGGAAGAACTGAAAGATGTGATGTTCCTGATAAAGTGGTGCTTGTGTGTTGCCTCAAAAGAGAACTCTAAAAGCCCAATGAGACTTTTCCTGTATAACGTATTGAATTCTTTTCACGAAAAACTCAGATGAGATTATGCTAACTAAATTAAGTAGAAAAGTGAGCAAGACTTGCAAAATGATTCACAATTAGAATTTCAGTTTTATTGTTTTCTGTATTGAAAGATAACCTTTCATAAGCCCTCTATTAAAAGGAATTTTGTATAATCCCAAAGATGAGACACAAGCAGAGAACTATAACCGATGTTTGTGCATGTCTGTTGGCTAAAGCCATTAATGGGCAATCATGTCAGAATATCAACTATAAACACAGTCAACTATAAAGACCTGTCTGTAAAATGAACATTTAATGAAATTCAGTTCTTCAGTTTTTGTGCATAGATGTCCCCTCATTCTGTATCAAACTAAAAGGATTTTTTAATAAAGAAAAAAATCACATAATTTCTTAAACAAAAACCAAATGCATTTTTTTTAAAACCTCCTTGATGGCTCTTCTGTGGCACTTTTTAAAACAAATTTTTAAAGCATAAAAGCATGGTTCTTTGACAGAGGTCTTCTGGGGATAGTGTCCTGTAACATTTTTTGATGGTTCCCTACACACCTGATTTAAATTAAATGGATTTTGGCGACAGCTTGTCGTTTTGTTTTGTAAGAGCCTCTAAATGACTTATTAATGTGAGCCGGATGAGTTGAAGTGGGGAAACATTTTAAGACTACTGGCTGAAGAATACGGTGTATTTTTTTTTCTTTCTTTTTACCTTTTTTTTTAGCAGGGGATGATGGCAAGAAAATCCCAATAAGGGCAGACAGCAGCCTGGAAAGGAGTTTACGACAAAAGAAGAGAGGAATTGCGTGTTTATTATTTTGATAGGGCATTTTTGTCACCTGGGAACTAAAACTGCCCTCATCTATTTTATACACATGTATATATTTTACTGGAAATTTTAAGATTGTAATAGTTGTGTTGTGTATGACATTTAACGGGAGATGATGGCGCTTTTCCATGTTGAGACTTAAAACTTAACTCATTGCCTTTTTTAGGAGAAAATTCTGAACAGCAGAGGGCTCCTATTGGACATAAACGGAAAAAACAGGTCCTCATCCGAGGTTTTGGTTTCTGCTCTCATTGTCTCCAAGAAAACAAGGGGAAAACAGAAATAAACATTTTACAATTCTGAAAAAAAAGAGAAAAAAACATGAATTTGTGGTTCTGGGGAAGGTTTTCTTTAGATAAAAGAGCAGGCAGAACAACCTATTCACAACAAAACTGGAAAGAAAGAGCGAGACAAAGAGAGAGGGAGAGAGAGAGAGAGAGAGAGAGAGAGAGAGAGAGAGAGAGAGAATTACTTTCAGTTATTTCAATGCCTCAGAAGCTTGGTCAAAATACATTTACTCTTCTTGCATTATATGCAGTGAGCCCATGGGACAAAGACTGAGGAGAAGCCATCTAAAATTGGTTCATTATACACAGAAAAAACCTTGTTTGAAAGGCTTTGGGGAGAATAGGAGCTTTTTGCCCCTGATTGTATTGGAAATTTATTGCATTTTTTAATTTATCCCGTTTATCCATGAAATTTGAAATTATCCGTGAAAAAAATGCAGCGTGTTATAAAATCCAAGGTCAGTGACAGAAAAATTTAATACATCATTAAAAACTTTCTATTGGTATCCAACAATGTTGCTAAAATTGCTACCACTTCATTCTCTTAAAATGAGCCATTTATATCTACTTCCCGCAAGTCCACATCCATGACAGCTGACATTTATGCCACTATTTTTATTTAAGTGTCTTTGAATTGACAAACAACTCTGTGTTTAGTGAGAATCCGCTCAGCTTTAAAACTGCAGTGCCAGTTTTGTTTGATAGGTGTTAAAACACTGGGATAAGTAATGCCTTATAAGGTGTTATGTCCAAAAAATACATGAACAATAACTGTATGCTCAACTAGCTTTTACTGCAAGACCGCAGCATTCCCAACATGACTGACTTGTCCAACAGAAGTGATGTCCCACTGTGGCAAGGTAGCATCTTTACCATTTGATGTCAATAATTCTTACACACTGTTCCTTTAATCTTTTATCTTATCACTAATACATTTTATATTTGAATTAACAAAACAAAAAAGTCATTATGTTCTTTTTAATTTCACGTTGCCTTGCTAAAGTTGTAAAATTGGGGATTGTAATATTTTTATTGGCAGCTTTAAAACATTCTCTAACGATCTGGAAGTTTCTTGTCTGCTGGTACTTTTTTGCCACTCTTCCATGACTGCAGTAAAACGTTTATAAGTTTGCAGCAGTCTCTTTGGCAATGACAGATTTCATCCCTCTCCAGAGGTTTTCTACACAGTTTAGATCAGGACTTCTTGCTGGCTAGTTTGTGGTACTACATCTTTCCTTTTAAACAAGATTTTTTTTTTTTTTTTTTTTGCCTCAGGTCAATATTCCACTAAAAGGCCAAAGACTTTAGCTTAAAACTAGTTTTAGGACAGTAACAAAGACTGAAATTATAGTGAGGCCATCATTATGTTTTCCATTGTCCAATATCTTAACACATTACATGTATTTTAACATCTTTCTTCTCTTTCGGGTGGCCACCCCCCTTTGGGGGGGACCCCCCCCGCCCCCCCCCCCCGCGCCACCCCAGGGGCAGCACCCTTCCCCCCCCCCTTCCTTCCTTCCGGAATTTTGAATGGTATTATAACCTCACATCATTTTCTTTTTTCTGTGGGGGGGAAACCCGGGGCCCCGGAGAAACCCCCCCATACACGGGGAGAACATGCAAACTCCGTATTTTAACATCGATTATTAATCTGATATAGCTGTTAATGAGTTTGTCAGTTACTGTATTAAAGAGAAGAGCTACTCTATCATTACGTGATACAGTATTTAAAGATGCCGTTCTCTTTTCTTGTTGGGCAGCAGTCGGGTACATTCTACATTTGCCTAGATGTCATTTTGCTCAGGTACCTTGTGCCATATCCACTGTCATCCCAGAGTGTAGTCCCTGTGGATTACTACTATAGGAAAAAAATAACCTAGGCTTCTCTGTGGCTGTAGTATGCATATTTAACATATCTAAAATATATTTTTCTGGGCTGTGTGGTCTAATCATTTAAAGAAATCAGGCACTCATTCATCGTATGGCATACAGTGGTGTACAGTAGTAATGCCTGTAGAAATGGGTGTACCTCTACACTTAATTCCTGCCCCATTTTTTAAAAGTGGCTTGTCCAGCAAATGATGAATGCCTTGTGTTAACAGTAGTGACATATAAGAGAAGCCAAAAATGGACTAGAAATATCTGCACGTGTATGTGGAGCACCAAAACCATCTTTAGCCTCAAATCTATTTTGATTCCTTTGAGAGCCCTCTGGCTATTCAGGAAAATTATATACAGCTAATTAAAATAGCTGTGGATTCCAGGTGGTCGTTGACTTCCCCCATAAAATTAAAAATAGTGTATTGGCAATCAGTGCTCTCTGATGTCTTCCTAAAGCCTTGGAAATAAATTACCAGTGGAGAGGAGAAATTCTTTTCCAGTACTGCCTTCTCCTTGCAGCAGCTCTCGTAGCTCTCATTTCACCTAAATAATGGTGCAATCAGGAGGCAGTTGCCTTCTGCAAACATCAGTAAATTATAAATTGAGATTCATTTAAATTCTTTCCTGTGAAAAAAGAACTCGTATGAATACAGAATGCAACAGGGCCATCTGTAAAAATCACTGCCCAACCTTCAAACTTCACCATTTCACAAAATATGTTTCATATTTATGAAATAAAGAACTTAGTTGTTTTATTAAAATTTTCTGTTAATGCAAAATTTATGCAAAATATCAAATCCTGACTGAATTCAGTTAAAGGAGTTATTTTCTGTGGCAAAACAACATGTTAGCTATAAGAATTGTGGTAATTTTGGCAAAATCTTTCATTAGATAAATTCTATTGCAGCAACTGATTCCGCTTGTACACCAGCGGAGTGCTGTACAAGAATCTACTGGTGATTAGCACTTTTCACACAGTTTATCACACCTTCACCTCTTCTTGACTAGAGCCCTCTGCACAGGGGGCAGTATGAGAGGAGGGGGGAGGGGAGAGACAATGCAGCCTAAGAACCTCACGGCAGAGAAAGGCAAGGAAATTAAGACGACGCTGGAGTTTTTGTCGGCTGAATTCTCCATAATAAAACAACAAAACATCCTAGCGCTGGTGCAGGAGGTAAAGCTGCTAAAGCAACAGAATGCAGAGAAGGACCAGAGAATTGCCTACCTGGAGAATCGAGTATCGAAACTATAGCAGTACACCAAGATGAATGACGTTATTGTCACTGGGCTCAAAATCAAACCCAGGTTGTACTGTATGCTATGGCGGCAGAGAACAATAGGGGAGAGCCCAGTGAACTGGATGCTAATTCAGTGGAGCAAGAAGTTGCTGAGTTCTTTCATTCACAAGGGATCGATATCGACCTTGGCGACATTGAGGCATGTCACACTTTGCCAAGGAGAAACTAAATAAACGAAATAAAGGCAAGAATAAAACAACCGCTGTCATCATGAGATTTGTGAACTGGAAATATAAAACTGCACTGATGAAACAAGGAAAGAAACTGAGGAACCAACGTTTTCTTCAATGAACATCTCACCAAACGTAATGCTGATATATGCCAGGAAAGCTAGCTTCTTGAGGAAAGACAAGAGGATACAATCCACATGGACCATGAATTGCAAAGTATTCATTAAACTGATACCATAAATTCGATACAATCGACTATTATGTACAAGTAAATGAGCTAAGGTCCATATACTCAGGATTACATGTGGGGTCCCCCAAGGATCAATATTGGGCCCAAAGCTATCTATTCTTTATATTAATGATATTTGTAAAGTTTCCAAGTTCTGCACTTTGTTTTGTTTGCCGATGACACCAATTTACTCTGCACTTGTCCAAACCTGAAGCATCTTCTGGAAACTATGGAAAAAGAAATGGAGACTTGAAAAGATGGTTTGACACAAAAAAATTAGGTTTGCTTAGATTCAATGACAATCATACTATATTTGGATATTGTAAAACACCAGAACATAGTTGAAGATTGATAACTTCGAAATAAACAGTGTGTATGAAAATAAATTTCTAGGTGTTATTATAGATCACAAAGTTAGTTGGAAATCACATGTACAACATATCAAAGCAGAACTCAGTAACTTCAGCTCTGGGCTCCCCCTAGTGGTGTCCTTTCACTGTCGTAAAGTTCGTACTCCCCCTACCCCCCCAACAGCACACAGAAATAAACAGAGTGTATGAAAATAAAATTCTAGGTATACCTGTCTTTCCTCTATTTTGATCCCTAAATATATATCTAAGCTTTTACTAGCTTGTTGATGCTACTTTGCTACGTTGGTAGCAGCAGCTCGTCTCCCTCTGCACAAAGCAGAGTCCCGTGTCTCCTGCAGTGGAAAATTTTACCCGCGTTTTGCAGGTAAATACTGTATGCCGTGAATTATATTTTTCTCTGGTGTTGGCGGGGAGCAGGTAAGAATACAAACTTTTATTTACTTTTTGTGGACATGACAAGTGATTATTGTGCCTATTCGGCTGTGAGGTTCAGTGCTTCACGCGGCACCAAGGCAGCGCAAGCTATGTGAACCGGATCTTCACCCTGGTCCAGCAAATAGTTGGTTTTGAGAGCCAGAAGTCGGTGTTTAGGTGGTGGGAAGCTAAAGAACCATTTTTTAGTCTGGTTCTGGCGCAAACCAGCGCTGGAAGCAGTTCGGTGGATTGGGTTTCTGTTGTCGTAAGATCTGTGTCGGGTCTGCTCAGGCAGACTTGCAAGTGCTGCATACAGGCCAGAGACACCGGGGGGAGGCTAGGAAACATTGAATCAATCCGTAAACACTTTGTTTAGCCACACAGGGATTCTGAAAAGCATTTATGGAGGTGAAAAAGTTGAGGGCTTTAAGGGCAAAATATTTAAAACCATAGCAATCTTAAATCAAACTAAATACATCCTTAATACAAAGTCATTACATCTATTGTATTGCTCCTTATATTTCATATTGTGTTGAGATTTGGGGCCACACATACAGTATAAAACAATTAAATCCTCCATTTATTTATTGCAAAAAAGGGTAATAAGAATTATAAATAAAGCAAAGTACTATGACCACACACACTCACTATTCATAAAATCACAGGTCTTAGTTTGCTGATCTGGTTGATTTAAAAACTGCTCATACTATGTTTAAATAAAAATAATATGTTTCCAGAGAGTATTCAGAGGATGTTTCATGTACATCACTACCACATGAGGGGGAAACTGCATATTCAACAAAATAAAGACCAGAACCGGCATAAAACAAAGGTGTTTGACAGTTAAAGGTGTCCAGCTGTGGAATAACTTAGAAATAGAAATGAAGCTATAAAATACAATTCAGAGATTTAATCATATATTTAAAAAATAATATTATGAACAGATATCTTACAAATTGTAAATAAGTATCTGTGACTGCTATGGATCACTAAGTACACTGCTTCTTTTTTTTTTCATTCTTTGCTATAATAATTTGTTGTCCTTGTTTCTTTTCTTTCCTTTAAGATATTGATGTGAATCCTCAATTTAAAATACGTATGAAGGATAGGGAATATAAGCTTAGGCTTCAGCCTATACCTTTTCGGTCACTGCACAGTGGTATTACTGTTCTTTGTTTTGATGGTATGTATTTGTGACATTTCTGACCAAAATAAAATACTCAATACAATACAACTCAAGCCATTATTGCCTAGTAATTTTAACTACTTTTCATTTTCCTGTTTTACTGTTAATTCCTGTCACTTTTACCCCTCTGGAGGACTTAGGCCTCTCCTATTTGCTGCAGGAAACAGGACAAAGATTCTAAGAGGATGGAGGACCCATGCCTTACTGTTAGGGTGCAACCAAATAAATATATGAACACACACACTTGATCACGCTGAAATAGTCTGTGCACCGAGGCAGCACTCATAGACCCTTATCCTACACAGTTGCTCCTTGTACCACTTAAAGCCTCAGAGCCTGATTGAATGGTGCCAGAGGTTTCATGCATATTCATCAGATGCCTGATTATTGAAGTTATGATTTATGTTTTCTTGCGTATGCTTTCAACGTGCTCCCATTCAGCTTTTCCATGATGATTTACAGCTCAGAACATAAATGGGATTGAATCCCTTTCAGCTAAAATAAAAAAAGGACTTTTACAATAATAATAATAATAATAATAATAATAATAATAATAACAACATACAAGAGCAGAGGGGCATCTTTATGTCAGTCTAATGTTTTAAAACTTTATCAATGCAGGTATCAGTCAGTTTATTTCTAGTCTAGTTCATTTTGTTATTTGAACACCAAAAATGAAAAGGAGCAGGAAGAACTTCTAACACATGTCCTGTTCCATACACACTTTTCCAAAGATTACACCAAATCATACATAAGTAAAAGGAAATTATAAAGGAAATAAAATTATTTACAGAAAAATCTGTTCCATTTATTCAGTGCATAAGAGCTAATTTTAGCTTTATGAATATTTTGTCAAACAGGCAAATCAACTCTCTTAAGTTCTCATTTTGAGCATTGTATAATTTAACAGTAATACATATTTGTTTGAACACAAACCGACCGAACCTGGGTTTAAAGTCCAACCAGCATCTCCAGGTCTAGTACAAATAAGTTCTATAAATAATTTAGTAAACATTTACAACAGTATTTAAGTCTGAAGCTCAACTAAAACCATTATTAATTTTAATAAAAGACGAAAAGTCTGTTGGTGTGTTCTCTAACCTACTTTATAGATTACTTTATTCTTTTCATACAAAACATTTACAAAAAATTATTGCCCAAAGTGCAGAAACAGGAAGCAAACATTAAAAAAAAAAGAAAAAAAAAGAATGAAGACAATTCAATTCAAATTTAAAGTTTCAACAAACATAGCAAATGTGAGAAACTCAACTGGGAATCAAAGTGCAAAGGAACAAGATTTGACAAGAGTTTAAAGTTTTGAAACTGATTAAAAGTTAGCTTCTCTTGGCTCAAACATTTTGAGCTATGGAGGATTTATTTATCACAACATGGTAACTTTTACCAGGGATGCACCAGATTCTGTGTTTAGGATGGATGGGCCAGATTCCCAGTTTTTACATTAATTTCAGAATTTAGGGCTTTGCAATGGTGTCTCAGATATGCTGCAGCAATCTGCATGTCTTATTACATAAAAGACGAACCCTGGTCATATGTAGCATCTAATCCCAACAGTTTCGATTTCCTCCAGTATTTTTTTTTCTCCTTTTACTTTTCCTGTCCATCATCGTAGCAAGCAGAATGGTGATCTGGTTAAAGATCAGATTTGCTTTGCCAAGGGGAGCTTTATGAACATATTCTGTGTTTATTCATTTTATTTCTGATGCAGTCATGTAGATGCAACCTCATTTCTGCAAGGAGGAGTAAGCCACCCAGAGGCCCGGACCCCAGCCACCCTCCCAAAGGGACAGACATGCATCCTCCCAGAGGGCGGCCCCAGCCGGAGCCCCCCGCGGTCTCGGGGCCCAGGCCCCAGCAGACCCACGACCAGCGACTGCCGACCCCACCGGGCGCCACCCCCCCTCCCCCAGGGCAGGTGCAGCAAGGAGCCCAGGGCCCAAGCGCCCAGGGGTAGCCCCCAACCCAGGCGGCCCAGCCGACACCCAGGAGGACCAGACCCTCCAGACGACTTCTCCAGCCCGGGCTGGCACCCACCCCAATGTCCCTGCTCCACACACCCGACACCAGAGCCCTACCACCTCTACCACTACACCACCACACACACACACACACACACATCCCTCCACCCCAAACACATACCCCCCCCAACTCCCACATACACTCCCCCCACACACATGCACCAACCCGCCCCTCTCCAACCTTACACACACTCACACACTCCTCCCTCCACACATACCCCCCCACCTCCCTATACCAACACCCACATGTACTCCACCCAGACACATGCGCTAACCCGCCCCACCCTCCAAACTTACATACACACACTCCTCCCCCCACCCCCCACACATACACCCTCCTATCCCTATACCCCCAATACCCCCATGCGCCCCCCCCACCCCACATCCACGTCCCGCCCCACCCTTCCCTCCAACCTGACACACTCACGCCCTCTTCCTTCATCCCCTCACACACACCCCTACCTCGTTCCACCCCCAACACCCCACGCCTCCCTCCCCCATCCCCCTTTCCTCCAACCACTTACCCACATCTCCTCCCTTTTCCAGACCATATTTCTCACTCCCACACACACCGTGGCCTTTCCACACACCCACACACCCCCTCACTCCTCCCTACTTACTTCTTCCTTCATACACACCCTGACTCCCTCCCTCCCCACCCTTCTCTTCCTACACACCCCTCCCCTCCTGTCATTCTCCAATATTCTCTCTCTCTCAACACCAATCCTTGTACACCTGCATACACCACATCCACTGATACACACCTCATTCCTTCTGCACCTTATAAATTTCCCTTTTCAAACTCACATTCATTTGCTCTCCCACATCCACCCCACTCTTACCGTTGCTTCCATGCTTCCTGAGTGATAACCCAGACCGGAGAAGGAGCTGCAAGCTGCAAATGTGATTAAGTAAAAGACCTATTCTGGATGTAAAAGGTCTTCACAAAATGCCAAATTGACCAAGTACTCTGATGGGTAACCAACATATCGCCTTTTTGGAGCCCTAAACCTTGCATAGTTTGTTTGCATATAGTTTATCTCTTTGGCCAAATCTCTACAACAAATAGCTGTAATATTTAAGAATTTTCCATCATTCCACCTGGAAATTTACTGGACAAAAAAAAGGATTAAAAAAATGAATAAACAAATCAAAATTTGGGTGGAATCTCTTGTTAATGGCATATGATGTTTCAAAATCTAATTATAAGCTGGCAAGGTATCAAAATCAAAGTCAACACTGATAATTATTAAAGGACTAAAGTGTTTTTTTCCCTTATTTCTGAAATACAAAATGTGTGCAATAAATGCAAACAAAGATGACGTAAGGATGGATTGACTGAACAGAATAAATCACCAGTGTGTTAACAGCGACCACCTTATTCTGTGCAACCCTTTTACATTTTTTATTATCATCCACATGACTTAATAAGGATCTTAATAAGGATTAATCTCTAAAACTCTTTAAATAGCACTGTTCATTGATCACAGTTTCTTTGACAAACTTGAATAAAATGAATAAAAATACTGTCAAAGTAAGCCACCTGGTGGGTAAAAATTATTACTACAGCTGTGAACCAGGCACAACTAAAGCAAACAGAAAAAAAAAAAATCTCAAAGCCATGGTCAAACTCATATATTATTTATTACAATTAAATATTTTTCTTATATTACAGGAGGTCCATTTGAAACCATACAAATAATCTGTGCTGTGATTAATATTTCCAAGATATTTCCAAAAAGCCATGCAAAGAATATAAACATAAATTCACACAATGTTCAGGTTTTTCTACACCTGGGAATGAAATTTAATTCATGATTCGATAAGCTCCACTACTGCTTTCTTTTTGGTGCAAAGATTTCTTTGTGGTGATTCAAGATCAGACCAGTCAAGCAAATATCAAAGGCATTTGGAAAAAAAAAACAAAAAACTACTTGTCCTTTTCTACAGACAACTCTTGGAAAATGTACAGATAATGGGAACAGGCACAGAGGACCATTTAAGACATAAGTATCACGTATCTTGATTAAACATAACTAGTTTGCCGAGTGATTCCTAAGGCCATAATATGTATGGTGTACAGGTCTCTGATCAAGGAAAGGGGGGGGGGGGGGGGCTATATAACCAAAATTTACCCAAATATGATTGGTGTAATTTTGGCTCAATAGCATTAAGTCATGAAAATATTCAGTCAATTTTGGTAAAATTTTGATTCAGACAAACTTGCGTTTACAGACAAATAATACCTATGAAGTCTGATTAATCTGATTAAAGTACCAGCATGAATCTATATATGAGGAGGACCCTTAATTGAAAGTCAAATATTAAATTATCATTTAAATTATTGCACAATTTTCAGTGAAATCATTTTCAAAATTCTGTTTCTGTTCTGTGAAGTAACACCCCATGAATAACATTTTTGATTACTCCTCACCTGTGCTTGAAAAGGGGGAATATAAATAATTTATTGTTCTCTCCTTCATGTAGAACAACAGCTGTGGCCAGCTTGTGGTATTTCAGTGATCAAATCAAAGCAACTGCAGGTTTCCATGTCCATGAAAAGAAAAATTCATTTGTGACAAACATGAATATACATTTAGTGCTAGCAAAAAATTTAATGAGCATTACAGCAAGTAAAACAAGCCACAGTATGATTTAACTAATTTGTTGTGTTTGTAAACAAGACGAGACTAAAATCAAGACTAAAAAGAAAGAAAAACCCCCTGCAAACAATGCTGAAGTGTACAATCTTTAATGTTTGTAGAAACAGCTTTAGTTAATTTTATGTCAGAATTCCTCCCCATAATATGAAGAAGTAATGTCATAAATCCTTTCACATTATGCTTTCAAACTGAAGCGCTGTTGCAGAGCTACGCCTTTATGTTTATCTAAGCTATAAAACAGTGCAGGGAACATAATGTGCATTAGAAAAATGATTAAGATCAGAAATTTTGGGGGATCTTCAGAGAAGTCTTGTTGCATCAGATTTATCACAACTTCCAAGAATCAAGCTAACCAAAGATGAAACCTTGACCAGCAGGTTAACTTAGCACAAAGGCTTTAGGCAAAGGGTCAAATGCTTGAAAAAAAAAAATCACCACTCGATTTTTACAGAGTAAAAAAATAGATAATATAATGCTTCAATGAATAAGCCTTAAAGTTGTTTGTAGCTGGACTATGTCCTCTTTTTGAATTGCCTCCAATCTTTATGCTAGGCTAAGCTAACTGGTTAATGTTTCATCCTCAGCGTGTTGATACAGGGGCAGAGTCTAAAACGCCCTCTTTTCCTTTAACCATAATCTAAGCTTTGCTGTTGGCCACTTGGATACTGAAATGACTATAAACGTGACTTAAACTTAACACAAATATGGCTACCAGTGTTGCCATCCAGGTCACATCAGATCACACGGAGCACTGAAATGAATCTAAAGCATCCAGGAATCAAGATCAGCACACTAACAAGCTGTATAAGCCCAGGCAAAGATCAGTACGCATTTATAAATGAAAGGCAGGGAATAAGGCAGCAGGAACAAGGGCACAAGCTAATGATAAAAGTAAATCAGCATAGCATCCGGCATTCAGAGGTGAAGAGGCAAAGCTTTCTCATCAGAGAAGTAAAAGGAGAATGACAGGAAGCGGGGAGACGCAGAGGTACATTTTGGTCCTGCAGGTTAATCAACTGTGGTCACATATTTCATTTAAATTGTAACATGTGTCCTCAAATCTACTTACTGAAACATCTCAACACAACATTAAATAGGCCTGTACTGGGTATGCAACTCAAACATAGAAATGCTATTGCAAATGACTCACACACTTTCATCTTACAGTGCGGCTAAGGAGGAAAGACAATTTCAATCTTGTTTCTAATCAGGAATGAAAGCCACTCATCTAAAACTCTATTCTTTAAAATTATCTCTTGAAAATAAATTATATTTTCTCAGTACAGAAATAAATACATATCTTTTCTCAAACATATGAACGTGTCATTATCACAAATCTAAATGCTACACTGAATACATTACTCATCAGCTCATCAGTGAAGAAATGAAAATATAAGTTGCTAAAGTGATGCCATCTGACACTAAACCAGCTTTTTCAATGCAAATATACAATGTGCTGACACCGGAGTCAAACGACACCTCTGGCTAAAGAGAAAGTAAAATGTTCCTCAGCAAATGGCGTAGCTTAAGTCCCCTTCAATGTTCGCTTCACTGGACTGTGCTTTATTTGCAGAGTGCAGGTTGGTGTGAAAGTCATCACTGAGATGAATTTCATTATTTAAAATATGACATCAAACCTTGCATTCTCTCAGAAACTCATGAAAAAATAACTGAATAACTTCTACATTTAAATGTTTGCTTTGATTGTACTTTATCAACTGGATTTAATCAGACCTCATGATTAGGAACTCCCTTTGGAGCTGTGACTGCGGTATATTATAAAGACCTCCAGCTCAGTCACAAGAAGAAAATATTCTTTTCCTTTCTAGCCAAAATTTAAAATACATCCACACTAATACGGTTTCATCTAAAAAGTTTTATTTATAAGATTTCAACCGTTGGTTGCTTATTAGAAACATTTGAAAAAAGAACTGCATGGCAAATTAACAAGACAAAAATATTTGCTTGGACTGATGGTGGAGCTGTTAGGGAAGCAACACATGAGTTGCCCAAGTCCAAACATCTGAATCCAACCACTCCAAGAATGAATGTCTGGACTGAAAATTGCAACGGAAAAGGAGTACCAAGAAAATATTTTAAAAATTCATTAAAAAAGTTGAACGATTGGTTCCAATATTTTGGCTTTATCATTTTATTTGTGCACGAGTAAGTGTGTGAGCCCTGTAACTACATATCTTCAAGTTGTTGTTTAGTTTTAGTCTAGACTAACACTTATTTTGTGTTTTCAAATGAAACAGAAAAAAGGGAATAGTGAAGGCAGTGGATTATAATTTGGCAAAAGTTGGATGTTTTAAAATGAAACTGTATTACTGTGGATTTGGCTCTATATGAGAACACTAGCTGGAGCAGGAAGTTAGGTAAGTGCTACACCATAATAACCACCTGCAGGAGGGATTCATTAACTGTACAGAGGCTAAATCGTTTGATGCTCTGAAAGAAAACAAAAAAAGGAGTTGTTTTCTTTTAACTATTCCCTAAACAAAACTATCAGATGGACATCTAGGCTCTGAAAATGACATAACTTATGAGATGTGATAAAGTCTCAGCCGCTGAGAAATTTCCATTTCCCTTCTCTTTCCACAAGATCCACCGTTGCTTGATATGCCTTAGATTTTCATCACCTGTAGTGTATCACAGAAACACTTTACGCGTCTGATATCTGTCACGCAGAGAGTAGCATTATTACACGTAACATCAACTGCAGATCTATCAAACAACACATTTCTAAGAGCTACAGTAGCATTTTCTACAGCAGAGTACTTTCCAGGTTCTGCACACAGCTGCTACAACACCAGAGCCATGTATGATAAAGACTACTTAAACTGCCATATTAACGCTTACACCATGTCAAACCATTAGTTGTACTCAATAAATGTGTGGTAAATATAAACATGACATTTTGAAGCAAAATAAGCTCTCAATCCTTCGTACTAGGCAGCAAGTAGCTAATCAAAATGTATGGACAATGATACTAAGGTGACATTATCTCACACCTGCAGCATGTGTCATGCCCTGTCACATACTACTGCAGGTTTTTGAGGAGGCGTCCGTAGCGAAAGTCATAGACGTGTCGACAGAAAAACACCAGCTCTGGGTCGACGTCATCGGGCACACAGTGGTGGGTGGGCATGGCGTTGTCAACGATGGGTGGCACCACCAGGGAGGTTGCGTTGTCGCATAGGCCCTCCCTGCGGCGCTTTACCAAGGCACAAAATCTACAAACACAAATGGGAAGTTAAGTTACAATGAAGAACTCAGAAAAAACTGTAAAATAACTCTAATGGTTAAATAATGTGGCTTAAAACTGAGAAAATCAGCCTGCTTTTTATGTTAAATTAGCATTTTTTTCAGTTAACCCAGTGGGGATTTGAAAGGAAACACTTTAAATAGTAATCTTTAAACAGTAGTCAGCTTAAAGCAAAGAAATGTACTTCAAAGAAAAATGCTCAAGGCAACACACACAAAAACGGTTTCTCACCGACAATACTGTGCCAATGTTAGGACATAGCATTTGTCTTCAATACAGGCCACACTGTTCACATCCTGGTGACGAGATGCAAAAATCTCATTCTGCAGAAGGACATTCAGGTTAGATCCAAACGAAAAAGGATTCAATCCACAACCCTCTATAACCTTCACATTTTGCATACATTAACTCATAGTGGGACCTAAAAAGACTACATCTCATCTGCCTAACCATCCCTTCCAGACGTATTCACAGAAGGAGGATGTTTTGCATCTTCCTCTGAGGCAAAGCACCGTTGCTGTTCTCACATAACTGCTCTGATGTGTTAGTTCAACTGAGAAAATGACAGACTTCATGCAGTTTATTGTTTCTAGGCACTTGATTGAAGTGTTCCTTTGGGAGATTGCAGACAACAGGAAGCAAGCGCAACAGAAGTTGCTCCTAAACATGTTTGTCTGTGTATTTATGTGTATGCACAGACAGGCAGGCGTTCTGTGTTACAGTCCAGTGCATCCCCCATGTAAGCTATGCAAGCTAAAGGAGTGCATATGTAGGGTTTAGTCAGTTAGTGCATTGGCTCTCAAACTGGGGATCGGCACCCCCCTGGGGTCACAAATCATTTCAGGGGGGCGCCAGATCAATAGAAAAAATAAAAAACAAAACAGAGCTTACATCTATCAAATGAATTTGGCATTTTTAGGACCATCGGTCGTGGCTCAAAAAAGTGCGAGGACCACTTCATTATTTTAGCTGGGGGAGTTCAAGTACAGCTTCTCACCTCACAATGCACTCTGGGGTTGCGTCCCCCTTGTGTGTGTTCTGGACGGTAGTACCAAAACAAACTCATCATCAGCTCTCCTAAAGAAGAAGAAGAAAAAAAAAGAGAAAAATCAGTTGTCAAGACCGTTACAACCACATCAGTTCAGCTTCTCCTGTAGTCTACACAATCACTGTGTACCTGACTCTGGGTCCTCCCACAAAGATGAGACCTTGGCCACATAAGGCAAAGACTTTTTTCGAGGTCCAGACTTTAACAGAACAGTGTCTCTGACCCGAATCAGGTCCCCGTCTCTGCGGATTCCCTCAAAACACTTTCTCAGCACCATAGTCTCCTCTCCCTGGAAATACAGGCAGAAGGAAGCACTGACTCCTCTAATAATAAGAAACAAAGAAGCAAAAAGCTGCATTAGTTGTTTATGTGCCGCGATAGTCAGGTGTTTGGATATAACTGGGAAAAAGCTTAGACTAAGCCCTGAAGAGACAATGAAGCAGGTGTGATAAAGTTCCAAACTCTGTTGGGATAGTAAAGTTGAATTACACCAGATTTAAATCCCAACAAAGCAGCACATTCGTAGCTGTGTCATGGCTTTTTGAATGACTTCCTCTCCTTACCACAACGAAGACCTCCTTCTCAAAGGGAAAGCCAACTGGCCTCCAGCCGTTGGTGGATTTTTGGCCTCTCTTCTTTGGGTGCTTGGCAACTGTTTGCCCTCCAACATTGGTGGAGCTGAGCTTCTGTTTCTTGTCCCTGCTCAGAGGGGAGACAGTCGAGCTGCCGTGTGCACCAGACCTTGACCCGCTGGGTGGCTTGGCACTCTGTGGACACTCTTTTGCCACTTGTAGCGGAGGCTGAGGTTCGCTGGGGTCTGATAGTGGAGTCTGAATACGGGGCACCGATTGGCCAGCTGGAGGCACAGTGGAAATGGGGCAGCCAGTGAGGATTCTGGGGCTGGGACAAATGGGGATGGAGGAAGGGCTGTGGTGGTCCGGGAGTGTTGATGGGTACTCATCTAAGAAGGAAATAGGAAAGGGTAAGATAATCATGTACAAAAAGCTTCTTTTTTTTTCTTCATTTCTTTTCATGATGTTTGAAAAGAGTATGGGCATTATAATTATATAAATAAATTTAGTCCAAGTACATGAATTAGTTTCTAAGAAAAAAACAAAAAACAAAAAACAAAACATGCCCTCATATGAGAACAATGGCCAAAACTTAATAGATAAAAGTAGAAAGTTTCAGGCGTATAACAAAAGTATGAGGCTCCTTTTTACTTCCACAAACAAACTAATAGTGTACAATGAAACAAAACAGTCAAGTTTTGACTGCAGGCTCAGGAAAATATCACATTTCACACTGCACACAAGACTTTCCTGCACAGCCCTGTACATTTCATCACATTACATTATTCAGGCTGAGAACCTCTGCAAAGTTGCTAAAATTACTAATAGAAAAGGTAGCCATCTCAATATTCAAATGCAGTAGAACAAAAGTACTCCCATTTGACTCACACCACAGATAAAAATGAGCCTATGCATGTCAGCACAAAACCTTATTTAGATGCCTAAGTATATTTTCACTCTTGCTCTTCTTTTGTTCCTTTTTATTTGAATATTCAGATATATTACCCTTTTTGTTGGATTTGAGGTTCATCACTCCATTCAAGATTTTACAGCTCATGCACAGCTCCTTCTTCTTTTTTTTTTTTTTTTTTTTTACATGTACAACCTCAGGAAGGTTTTTTGCAAATATTGTAAACACTGACATGGGGAATGTTTTTTTTATTTGTTTTTTATGGTCCATCTCTTCTTCTTGAGAAGTATCATCACTGTTATATTTGACCAAAATGACCAGAGACATTATTGCAGAATTTAATGCAGTTCCTCTTGTATAACATTCAATGTCATTTTGGCGACACATTGACCAGCTAGAAGACGAGCAAGGTCCAAAGAAAACATCATGTAAACAGTCCATTTCTTAGTTTAGGAGGAGGTCATCACCCCATCTACCAATCCAACAACGCCCGCCCACTAGATCGTACTATACAGCGTGATCCTGTGATACTCTCATATTGTTTTTTTCTGTTGGACCATGCCGATGTCTTCAGATTGTTCAGCATGAAAAGATGAAGGCATCAAAACTGGCTTGTTATCAAACCACTTCTCTATGCCCACCTTTGGTAAATGGTAAAATGGTAAATGGACTGTACTTATATAGCGCTTTTCCAGTCATACTAACCGCTCAAAGCGCTTTACACTACATATCACATTCACCCAGTCACACACACATTCATACCCCGATAGGCACATCGGGAGGCAACTTGGGTTCAGTGTCTTGCCCAAGGACACTTCGGCATGTAGTCTGGGGAAGCCTGGAATCGATCCCACAACCCTCCAGTTGAAAGACGACTGCTCTTCCACCTAGCACAGCCGCCCTTTCCAGTACCTCTGATGATTGATGCTGATGCAACTACTGTTCTATGCGATTTCATGATTTTGCCATTTGGCAGCCTTTGGAGGGTCTTGTTGACACAAAGCAGCTTTATTGAATGTAATCAACATCCAATTTAATTAGAAACTTACTGTAGAACTGATGCAAATAACTACTTACTTTTACTCTGCATGTGTGGTAATATATCATTAAGTATGTGCCAGTGTCATTTTATGAGTACATTACATATAACTTTGTCTTAAAGAATATTAGCAATATATATTTATGAAATACAGTGGGTACGGAAAGTATTCAGACCCTCTTAAACTCTTTGTTTCATTGCAGCAATTTGCAAAAATAAAAAGGTTCATTTTATGTCTCATTAATGTACACTCAGCACCCCATCTTGACAGGAAAAAAACCCAGAAATGTAGAAACTTTTGCAAATTTATATATAAAAAAGAAATATTACATGGTCAAAAATATTCAGACCCTTTGCAGTGATGCACACATTAAACTCACAGGCTAAATAAAACTTCTTAAATTTCTAAATTTCTGTTTTTTTCTGTCAAGATGGGGTGCTGAGTATACATTAATGAGACATAAAATGAACTTTTTATTTTAGTAAATTGCTGCAATGAAACAGAGTGAAAATTTTAAAGGGGTGTGAATACTTTCTGTACCCACTAAGTACACAACATGGAATTGTTATGACTGTTTGTAAACCAACACATTTTAGCACAAACGTCATTATTTCTTATTTTTCTTCACTTTTCTTCTGAAAAGTGCAACCAAAGCGCTTCACTGATAAGAGCCACCCCCCCCCGGGTGGCTTGACAGATTAGCATATTGTAATACTGTAAATGCAACCAGGTGGAGGCAAAACAGGGGCCAGATTAAAGGACAACAGGCTAAGAATTCCTGCTCTGAATCTGCTGAGCACTACTGAAAGTCTTGTAAAAGCCAGGGAATTTTTATGTTCTATGTTAAATGTAACTGTAGAATACACTCTGGGAGTCCAGGAACTGGACTAGAATGGACTACTTGTAGCCCTGGGCTAGCTAGCAACTCTGAGCTAGCTCAGTTCCCTGCTGAACTAGCAGCTTCTAGATTGTTGCAACCGTAGAAATGAATACACTATAATGATACCTCCATGTGCTTATGGCTTTGTGCAATTCCTTCAACTTTCCTGAGACTTTTTCTCTGATGTACAGCTGAAGATGTGTGTTAAATGTGGGCAAGGGTCAGACTAGCATATTCATAGAATGAGGAATAAGACGTATTCTGATTACTAAAAGTATTGGTTACTTTTTTTCTTGTAAAAACTTTGAAGTGTACAACTTGAAGGTACACAGATGTTTTTAGAGGATTTATAACGGTTGGTATGGGACTTTAAAAACATTACAGAGACATGACATAAAACTTGAGTGATATCAGTTTGGCTGAAGCAGGAGAAAAACAACAGACCCTCAATTTAGGTCAATTATAGTCCAACAGAGCAGCCTGACAATAACAAGCATACTTACACACAGACACACCCCAATACACACTAGATATCCTCCTGAAATTGCCACTAGAAACCACTAATACCTACCCTCTCTTGTGTGGTTTGTGTACACTCCCATATAACAGCTGCTCTGATGATATTGAGTTGAGTTAATGATCAATTTACTTTTGAGCTCTCTGAAATCAAACCTCATCAACATCTTGACTTTTCCAACTTGCTCCTTAGGGAATAGACTATCATCAGGCTATATTCAATTATTATGCTTGAATTCTGCTTTGAAACCATTTCAAAATTTCTTCCTCATCACATTTAAGAGAAACAAACAGCATATTTCTGTCCACATTAGTCATTTTCCAGCTTTGGAGATTCAAAACTTTTCTGGATTTAGCCAATCCTGTCTGGTGTGGATTCAAACTTTTCAGCATGTACTTAAACACCAAATAACACTTTGAAATACCTCTACAACAGATAATGGTGTTGTTTGGCTTCAGATAATTTTCTGTGTTTCTTTTCTTCAAGTGCGTGACGTAAGGGTTTTTTCAGTTATACAAATTAATCCTCCTAGTTGGAACTCAAAAATGTCCTTGAAGCTTTTCACCTACAATTATTTGACAAGTGAACTTTTAAATTAAGTAAATGCTCTTTCAATTGTTATTTCCTTTTCTGACCCATTCAGTTGTGCATTGTACTTAATGCCGGAGTTTTTTTTTTTTTTTTTTTTTTTTAAATCATAATCTACTTTCCTCTCGTTTCTGGATTTGAATAAAAGATTACATTTCAAACACTGGAAACATATTGGAGACAACATACTAGAGAGCATAGTGCTTTGTGATTTAGAGTAATGCAGCCATTCAAACTAAGTCATAAGACTATCATTTGTCCATTACTAATGGACAGAAATGCTTATCTGTGACACTGGCTCAACTATTACCGTCTGACAACCTAATTTTGCATATATTGTGTTGGCATGGCACATTCTCCAAATGATGCTGGAAGGAGGAGGAAGCACTTCAAGAATTTCCATCACCTCTCTTCTCAGTTGCATCTCCACTGGGAGGAGCTAAAATCTTGCATCTTAGGACGTGTGTGAAGAAAGCAAGAAGCCCCATTAGTCTGATAAAATTGAGCCTAAATTGTACATATATTCAGACGTTCCACAAAATAAGCAGGAGTTAAGAAGATGCAAGTTAAACTGAATCTGTACATCCCCTGCAAACGGTAATGAGAAGAGTTCTATTCAGGCAGAAAAGTGACAGCCCCTGTGTGGGAGGACCATAGCCCATTTTCACAGCAGACTTGTCATAATAGGAAAAGCAAACATGCACCAGGAAGCCAAGCCAGTGTGACAACACACACTACACCACGATAAGCTGTTAGATTAAATTCAGGCATCATTAATTTCATTATTTACCATTCACAGCTGTTCTTTCAATGATGAATGCGCTGTGCGAAAGAGATTTAAGATTTCCACCAAGATTAAAGCTGACCCTGTGGTAGAAGAGGATTTCAGACCTCACAGCTTGACCTGGCTGGATACCACAGAAACTGTGGGTGTGTGCGTGTTCAAAACAAACAAATGTTGTTTCCAGGTCTCATTCAGGCATTTTCAAAAAACATGCAAGCGCTCATGTAAACACATTGTTAGAGCAGAGTTTTCCTGTTCTGGATCACACTGCTGTCTCAAACACCATAATTAACCGCTGATACTTGAGCTCATGCAATTTTAGCTCCACCAGCCTTACAGTCAGGGCACAGTGACTTCCACTGAATCTGAGACAAAAAAGGGCTTGCCCTTTATCAGATTTTTTTTTAAACTTCTCTCTCAAGTGACACGCCATAATGGGAGAGAGAAAGAAAAAAAAAGGAGTCTGATATTAAAGCTTTTCTCAGCCCATTGTTAATTTTGGCAGCAGGATTAGAGGGGCACTGCATACAAAATGATTTCACAACTGCAACGTGTTTATAAGAAATATACAATCTTTCTTAAATGGGTGACTGATCTTATATAAGAGGACTACTCAGTTGGTGGAAACATAGTTCCCAGGACTCAGCAGGCAGCGGGAGGCTCACAAAAGATGGCACTGAACTACTGAACGGAAATGCAGGATCTTGTATAGAGAAAGTAAACACAGAAACGTTGGCTCACCTCTTTTGAAGCCGTGTTTACATTTGGTGCAGTCTGTGGGGCTGAAGGGGCACCCTCCTGTGGTGATGGCGGGAATCACACTGGAATATGCAGAGTAGCCATTGATCCTGCAGGGCTCTCCATAGCATGCCTCCACTGAGGTGCAGCAGTACACTGGATGGCTTATCCCTGAGGGTTGCGGACCTGTGCGGGGCAGCAGCTTCGGCCTCTTGCTGCTCCTTGGGCATAAAGTGAGTATGGGAGAGGGGGAGCTCTCTGGGTGGCTGAAGTGGACGTAGTAGCCTGGGAAACAGGTGTAAGTGTGTGGGCTGATGGTTATGGCTGCTGGGTGGGCTACAGAATGGGGCGATTGAAGATGGTGGTGGTGATGGTGGTGATGGTGATGATGGTGGTGGTGGTGGAACACTTCAGACAGCGAGCCGTCCTCTGGTTCCTTGGAGGTTTTGTCCTCCAGGAAGAGGGCCAGTCTGTGACAGTACTCCACGCATCTCTCCTGAGAGCAGCAGCAGCAGGAAGACACTTCCGTCTCCATCTGCTCCTCTTTGATTGTTTTTAAGGAAAATCCCAGAGAGGAGCTGCAATGGAAAGCACGTTTAAAACACCCCTGTCCTCCTGAGGCACCCTTCCACTCTGGGTCCAAAGCCTCGGTCTTACACAAGCTGCAGCAGCCCTGGGTGGTAGAGTTCAGCTGAGAAGGGACCGGATCGTCTGTGCCCTGTTTTTTGTGCTCGGGTTGCTCCTCCTGTTTGGGATGTGTTCTATTTTTGGTCTGCTTTGTTTCTCCCCATTCAGGCTTACCGCTTGTGCCATCTTCAGAGGCAGCCGCTGGTTCGTTTCCGTTCCCTGGCTTGGACTCTGTCTTCTTCTGCCGTTTGCTTCTGTATTGGGCACTGGTGAGTTTGAGCAGCGTTGCAGCGGTGAGGCCTGCCTGACGCCGCGGCGTTGGAGCGAGCAAACTCAACCAGTCGATGTTCTGAGCCTGAGCTGCTGACCGCTTTTGTTTCTTAGGTCTTTCTTTTAAGACTTTCTCCCCTGATGAAACCTTTTTGGTTTTAGTACGATCTTTGCCTGGATCTTCACCAGAAGGCTGCCATTTTTTTGAGAGTTCTGTCACGAGGGAATTATTTCTGTAGAGCAGCAGGCTGTTGACAGCCTCAGCGTTGAGAGAGGCCATTCTCCTCCTGCGGGGCACGTCGACAGGTGATGGCAACATAAATAAGGCGCCAACTTGGTTGCTTTTTGGTTCCAGTGTCTGCTGATTGGCTGTGGAAGTTTCCATAGGTCCAGATTTGGTCATTGTTTGAACGGAGCAATGCTTCTTTTTGACTTTAACCCTCTTTTGCTTCCTAGCTTTTGGTGCATTCTTGCCTTTAGCAGGAACTCCTTTCTCCTCCAGACGGGTAAGCAGGACACAGCAGGCTAACGCCTCTCCATTACCTGTTGCTACAGTCTTCTTTCGTTGGCGTCGGGAGTCTTTCTTGTCTCTCTTTTTCTTTCCACTCAGATCATGCTTTCCTCTTTTCCCCGTCTTCATACCACCTCCCTTTTCCTTGCCTCCCTTCTCCTTCTGGCGCTTCCCATGTTTCAGTGGCTGGCACTGCTGAGCTTTCACCATAGTCTCAGCATTCGTGAGCAGATCTGCCAAAACCTTGTCATCCACAGGGTGGGTTTACAATGGTGGGTTTCAGCTCAGAGAGGGCTTTCAGTGAGTGTCATCATGGATCATCACCTGGGTCCATAAATTCTCTGAGGAGACACAAATCAGACATCCAATCTTAATGCTTAAGCCACATATGTCATTTTGTAGAATTAGAAAGTTGCATAATGTATCAGTGAAGATCTTCTGTTGCATTATTCATGAAGTGGTTGCATATCGTTTGCTGTCAATTTCCAGGTCCCCAAAGAATACTACATCTTAGTCTTCCTCTCTCCAATGTGAATACGCCTCGCATACATGACGAAGGGGAAATGAGAGCAACAGCACATCATGTTCAGAGTAGATTTAGCGCTGAGAACATAAGTATTCCTCTTATACGTCTCCTCGTTTTTCCTCCACAGAACCAAGAGCCGAGGCTGGGAGACACTTTCAGGAGAGTTTGTTTCTCTGATGAGATTCAGTTCTGGGACCATGAAGAACTGGGCTCTTAAAATGACCCTCTTGCTTAATTTTGTTACAGTTTAAAACTGAAATGATCATTTTAAGACTGTATGACTCCCTTATCCAGTCAAGGTTGCATACAGCTGTTTTCAGAGCTTCACACATGTACTTCACAGCTATTTTTAACTCAACAACATCATTACAACATTTAAAATCATTCTACAATATTAAGTGGAAGGAAACCCATAGGCCAGCAAAAATGAAAATAAACAGCAGAAACTCTTATCAGTGTATAGACTCACTTGCCCTAAATGCTCTCAAGGATTACCTCTTTTATACACAGGAGGTATTACTATGAAACCAGCTGGGTAAACTCCGAAAAGCATCCAGCAGCGAATGTTGCTGACATCTGTGTTCTCACATGCAGCCCCTCTGGAACAAGACAAAGCTGCAGGGCATGTGTGAAAATGGCTCATGTGAATGTTGCTGCCAAATTTGACAAAATTCCCTCAAGGAGTCTGTAAGAATGAGATGGTCAGGCGGAGGGATGGGCAGGCGGATAAATAACCTGAAAACATAACGCCTCCGGTCATGGCTGTCACCAACAAATATCGACACCTTTCTGTCCTTTGCTTCTGCAAAGACAAATTTTCAGCCTTGAATTCATGGTGAAGCAGATTAATGGCTCGCAGCCTCCAACAAGAACATAAAATTACATGCATTTATCGACTCAGTGCAACAGAACTTCTCATTTGTCTAAAATGTCAGACGTCAAACTTCAGTTTTGATAAATGAAAATAAACAACTCTCCAACAATTGGAGACACAAAAACTGTATTTTGTCCAGATGAGTCATGGAATGGTCCTCATTTCACAAAGACCCTTGTCACACAAAATCCCCATCAGTTTCCATGTCAACAGGCTGGTTTCACCAAAACATCTCAGGCAACTTTAGAGTAGAGTAGACTTCATGAACCGCTTTATGTAGTTCACTCGTCTCCTTGGTCTCTCAGCATTACAAAGAAACCACCTCACTTAAGAAAAGCCTTTAGAGTTCCTGATGATTCAACTGCCGGTGACCTTTATGCAATGACACTCGTGTGCGCAGCAGAAAGAGATGGATCATCCTTCATTGTTGCTGCAGTGCAACACAATTATGCTACTTGACCTCTAAGAAGTAAGTCAACACAAACCTTTTTTTAATATTAAGTGACTCCTCAGCAAGAAAACAGCTTTCCTTCACTCAATATTCAGAAATGAAGCTTTAGAATCAAGTTCCATTGATACAAACATGAGATCAATGAATTAAAAAAACCCTGCTGCTTTTTTAAGTTGCTACAACAGCTCATATATTTTTCTTATCCAGGACAAACATGTAACCAAAGCAGGCACAAAACCTAATCAATTAATCATGTAACAGTGACATCTTCTATTCCATTTAGAATACAAATACATGACTGAACATGCATTATAAAATCTAAATGTCACATAAAAACAGACTTTTAGTCTGTGAGTGTTATGAGAAACACTATAAAGGATTCAGTGCACAGAACCCTGGATATAAACCTTATTTCTCCTCTATTAACTGGTACAAAATTCCTGTGATGCTCTGCATAAAGATGTCAAATCTTTTTGTCGCTTGCAGCTGGAACACCATGCATCAAACAGAATGATGGTAGATTGCCGTTCAAAAGCTGTTGCTTCACCACATGACATCACAGTCCTATGACAGCTTACTCATGCACTTTACTATTTACACAACTGCATCTAATCACAGAGTGAGCAGCAAAGAGTATTTTAACAATGACAGTTTGCCATCAAGTGATATTAAATGAAGGGTTGTTAAACAAAACGTTTCCAGATTTTCTGTCTGTCAGAATCCGTAATTTGCAAGAGTTGTTGCACAATAAAACTTATAATAACCAATGACTCTGGTTAGCTGTGGTCTGTTAAGATATATAAGGAAAACAAATGCAAACCCACTCCAACTCTGAAGTGGTCAAATCTCTTGAGTAGACATTTTGAAACAATCTCATCGCTCGGTCTTATGGCCATTATTGTTGAATTACTCGGTGAACCGTGAAATGCAATCCATGAGGGCGAAATTTAATTTCCAGATAACAAGCGGACAGAAGGAGCCTCACATTGAGTTTCTGTCTGTGGATATCAAATCAAGTTGCTCCATTTGAATAAGACAAGCATGCACAGCTGAAGGACAGCAGCTTATTGAAGAGCATCATCATTTTCTCCTGGCTAGACCGTCACCACACTGACCACAGCAAGCAATACGATACCTTTTGGGGAATCAAATTAATCTCCAAGTCTCATATTTACTTGTGTGCGCATTTGTGTTTTTTCTCATGCTGACAGAAAACAGAATGCTGCCTTCTCCATGACATTAATACTAACAACTCCATGCAGCCACCCACATGCAGACAGATAACTGGAAATATTATCACCTTCATTAGGAGACTTATGCAAGTGATCATTAAAGATATGCTTTGAAAGCCCCAGCAAAGAACGGCACCAACTTTATGGGCACCTCTGTCCATTCAGTGTCTCTTTATGCATCCTCGTTCATAGAGAAAACTCTGAATATCAAAACTAGTATTTTTGGTGGAAAGCATCACTTTTTACTCCAATGTTACACAGTAAAAACGAGTTTTCTCTCATTTTAACTTAGCGTTTCTAATCCACAGGGTTTTCTTTTTTTTTAATTGAGCAAATCTTAAAGACTTAAAGGTAAGAGATTAATCTAAAAAACGCTCCTGAACTAACTACATCTGTGATAATAAAACTTTCTTTTCATGAAAAAAATCATTAGGTCCAAGCTTTGATAGTAAAAAAGTGTTTTCTTGTGAAATACTAGGCTTCCTAAAGAATTACATCCTCCAGAAGTATTCAACTAAAAGAATACAAAGAAGAAAACTTCTTTTAGCTCGTCACACGTCACAAACCTACAGGATTTAAACTGTAAGGCAGGAGTCCACCGTACATATTACTTTTTTTGGGCCTGATGTTTGTAGTTGTTTGCTACCTCCATTCCAGCAAAACAAAAAGGAAACAAAAAAAGTTGCTGTTCTGTACTTTCCAACTCAAGCGATGTTAGCAAAGCACAGCCACACACTCAGCATTAAATCTAGCCTGAAAGGCCTGTGAATCCACCCTAATGGATTCACAAAAAGAAGTTGGAGACCAGCAATTCCCAACCTTTTCCCTGTGTGTGACTCCTTTAAACACAGGTTACAGCCTCCACACAGACATTTTTAGAGAAGCTGAGAAGCTGAAATACTACAATGGAAAAATTCCAACATTTTGTTCAAATATAAGTAAAAATTATTTAATTTCATGATACAACCTATATCCCAAACCACAAAAACACAACTTAAGTACAAATCTCTTACATCTGAAAATTTAGTTTCTGATTTAACTACAGTGGCGGTTTAATGTACAAATTACTGCAGCCTGTATATATTTTATTTGTCCACTCATCACATACAGAAGCGTCCTTGGGCTCGACACTGAACCCAAAGCTGTTCCTGATGGAAGACGAGCTCTGTGAATATCTCCTCTACCTCTACTGGTTCATGTGTGTGAGGAAACTGGTGAATGAGAAACATGTTGTAAAGCATTTTGTGGGTGCTATAAAAAAAATGTACTACCATTTTAAAAATGGAGTCACACATTCAATTTCATGTGAAAGACTTGCACTGCAAATTTTCAATAAATGTATTAAATCAGTGGTAAAACAAAATTAAAGTATGCATTTTACATTTTTCTTCTACACTGTTAAATGATTGTATATTGCTCTATGTTTAAGTACCGCTGCTGAAACAGCAGTATTTATATCTGGCAGCAAATGTCACACCTACTTGTTTGGAAGTAGCTGATGTCATTTTAGATATAAAAACACTCATCTGGACTGTAAGATGCTAAACAACAAATGCACTTAAGTAAAAAGCACAACAATTAGGAAACACAATCCCTTTAGTTGTCATGTAACTTATTTTTTTTCGGAGGCTTTGGCCTCAAATTGAGAGCGACTGATGTCACAGATTAAATGGGAAAATGCACTTTTAAAGTGTTATGCAATTGCAACTAAATGGAGCATAATTGACATATTAAAAGCTACTTGCTGATAATTTTATGGAATGGATTTCACTCTCTCACTCCTGCTGATGGCGTATTAACTGGCTGTAGTTTCATCTGCATGAGGAGTCAGTTAGAGGAGGAGGAGGAGGAGGAGGAGGCTGCGCTGCCTCGCTGTCACACACAGACTCATTCAGGGAAAGGACATGGTGTGGATCTGTCATCATGAGAGCAAAAAGCCCCGAGGCTGGAGCTCTCCTGCAGGAATCTAAGCTGCTGCGGTTTCAGATAGTGCCCATCACCAAGTCCACTTGGCAGGAGCAGATCAGCAGTTCGACAATCCTCCACCACCAACACTAACACCATCCTCCACCACCACCTCGCTTCTCCAACACGGAGGCAAGCAGTTACAAACACACCCACATCCACACATGGATCGGAATGATAATTATTAATAAACAGAAAATGCAATTAAAAAGCAGCGTTTTGTATGGATCGTAATCATCTCGTGCAAAGAAAAATTGGAGAGACTCGCCTACTGGAGCTTGTAGTTGGCCATGGTGGTGGACAGTGTTATTCTGACAGCATGCCGAAGCAGGAATCAGAAGTAAAAGAAAAAAAGAAAAAGCTCCGCGCATAAAAACATGCGAACATCCTCGATCGATCGCGCTTTTGGAGCGAGCAGATAGTTAACATGGATTTCATCAGAAGCTCGCGTTACAGCCGAGTTGTTAGAAGCAGGCGACCAACCGACCCTATCATCCCCAACTGTGACTGAATTACAGCCGTGATTCACCATTACCTTGTGCGTCCCGCTGGGAATGAAATAAATTAATAAATAAACAAAAATCAGCAGATCCCTCCTGGTTCTGGCGGTCAGTTTGGACTCGGTGCGACTGTGGACCAGAGGAGCGATCCGCGGACCAAACAGCCCACAGTAGCTGGAGACATGGTGAACAAATCGGCGAGCGGTGACCTACTTCCTAAGTGGCATGCTGGAGATAATATTCATGCGCTGCCTGCATTCACATTCGCCGTTGCACCGGGACATCCCTCCGAAATCACGGTTACTGTAATATTCCTGCAGGGACTAAACTGTGTCATCAAGATATTTTCACACTTAACAGCGCGTTTCTGTTTTCTTTTAGGGTTTTTTTTTTCCCACATCGTACTCCGAGACGCGCTCTAGTCTTTTCTGCAATGTTTTATAACACAGTTTTACAACTGGAAACTAGCTCTATTTTCAGCCAAACTTCCCTGAGCAAGTGAGAAAGATTTTAAAAGAAGCCCTTTTCCCCTTCACCGACATTAAAATAAGAATAAAACAGAAGGACAGCAAGCTGAAACAAATATAAAATGTCCTGTGAAGTGTAGAAAAAATAGATCCCTGAGGGCTGTTAACTGATCATAAACTCACAAATGTTACATATTAGACAAAGATTGACTTTTTTTAAGAATTAGTCAATAAAAATGTGATATGATCAGAAAACTAGATTATTAACCCATACCAAGTCCTTGTATTAGTAGGCTACCAGAAACACCAGACCTTCATGTGGAAGAGCACTAGTTGAGACATTTCTTATTACTTATTTCTTATTGACAGGAAAAGGGAAATCAGTGCACCAAGTTAGTAAAATGTGAGCAACTATATTTCTGTTATATAAAGACAAAACAGTTACAGCTCTAAGTCTTAAACTCAGCCTAGCATTTCTTCAGAAACACTTCTCCAGGCTTCTTTAAGAACAATCCAAAGCTTTTCTTTGAATGTTGGCTGCCTTTTGTCTAATTTTCTGTCAAGATGATCCCACGGTGGATTAAAAATTGTGAAGTCTGGGTTCTGGAGGTGCCAACACCACTGGCACAAATGCAACCCAAAAAACAGTGACAGCTTTCACTTTGTCTTACAGATGGGCCGGCTGCAGTCACTTACCGGTACTCTGTGCTGATTTTCTCTCAATATTTTGGTCATTTGTATAAGTTGTCACTGATTTTCATTAAGTTACAGGCTGCTGGCAAGAAAGTGCTTAAAGATAAAATCTAAAATCTGCTAAATTATTAGAGATAGAATAGAAACAGATAAGCATTTTTTGTACTTGACTGGTTTATAGGTCCCCCCTTAGTCAGACTCAGACAAGCTCTGACCCTGCTAATTAGTCAATGATTTCAAATGGCTTAAATCAACAAATAAAACCAATTTCTCTGAAAAGTGAAAAAAAAAATTAAAAGACAATAAATCTTTTTTTTTTTTTTTTTAAGTGTGTTTTTTTTTTTCTTTCTTTCTTTTAAAAGACCTTCAGAAAGCCTGAAGAACTATTGCTCAACAGTACTTTAAAGGATAAGACCGTTTGGCTCCTTGCAAGCAAACTGAACTAATGCATGGAGGCTTGAAACTACCACACAGCACTATAAATTCAGTTTTAGAGACACAAGACCAGATTCAAGCCTCTTGTTGGAAACACTAAATCTCTACAAAACAATTAATGGAGTTCCACCATGCAGTTTTTCTGAATTTTGCTGGCAGTCTAAATGAGCCTGAAAACATACCCACACCTCAGCTCTTGCATTGTCAGAGTAACAGCTGTAGAAATGAAACGAAAGATGATATCTTTACATACATACCAGATTTTTCAAATCTAAACTAAAAGATAAACATGGATAAAAGGTTCCTGCCAAAACAAGCCTTTTGATTGCGTTACTGGACTCTAAGGGTGGACACGCTGCCAGGGATGCTTTCTTCATCATAATTGCAATCTGGATCTTCTCTGTTGTTGTTGTGGATTAATTATGTCATCTAAACATTTTTTCACAAGTAAAAAAAGAAGAAAGTCAATTAATATAGTCATTTTCCCCTTACTATGGGGAAAAACCTGCAAGCTAATATTCAGTCGCAGTAAGATGCAAACAGCTACAACAGCTGCCTAACCAACCTGTTCCAATTCTCAGGGTATCGAATGCTGTCATTATGTCAAAGCCTGCAGCACCTCTGAGATACACACAGGGTGTGCATTCATGCACTGGCTGCAGCAATATTAGATGATGACAGAAAACATCTTTCTGGAGTGTTTCCTGCTGAACCAGCGACCATGTTTCATAAGGCAACAGGTGGGATTTGTTGAAAAGCTCTTACTTTTCCACAGCCCCGATTCATTTACATTAAGAGGTCTAAATAAAGCAGCAGTGTATGAAGCTAACAGATGTGAGGCTTGCATCGTGTTCGTGGCAGGGCTGAGTCACAAGAGAACAAAACAAATACGAACACCACTTAAAATTTGAAAGAGATCCTCATGCTAGCGCATGCAGAGCGCACAGATAGCTCCTTTCATTTAACACAAGCGCACAGTTTGTATCACAAACTAAAAAAGAAAATGTTCTGTCAAACACATGCATGTGTATATAATAAATAAATATGTAGAGAGAAGCTGCTGCCTGCAGAGGAGGGTGCCGTTCAAACCTATAGCATCCCTACTTCCATCATTTGTCAGTTGATTGCATTTAAAAGACCAAGCATGAAGTAAAAAGGGTATGAAAATAAGCAACAGGCAAATCCAAAGATGTTACCAATATGTAAGGTGTTGATTGCAATCTTCTCAGCTGATTCTGACTGCAGCTTTTTTAAAGCTCTGACCTGTTGCTTCACATTTTGGAAGATTCATGGACTTTTTTTAAATTTTACTTTCTTTGAAAGAAAACCTAACCAACTGCTGAGAATAAAGTACAGACCATTAAGCCACTTCTAGCTTTTATTCATATAACATGTTGCAGCATCTTCTCTCACTCTCATTCAAACAAATCTCAATGTAAAGTCATCAGGATGTGGACAAAACAATTCTTGCACTTCTTTAAGTGAAAGCTGGAAAACAATGCAGGCTACTGGCCGGTTCCATTCTCATAATAGCCTTAAACCTGCTGCAGGTCGATTTTTTTTTCCTTTTTTGAACAGATCCAGACAAGATTTCCAACCAAGGACAAGACACAAATAAACGGCATTGAAAAAATGAGCCAATGCTTTTGCTTTAAAATAGAATAGGTTGTGTACAGGTCAACAGTTTTTGACTGCAGTACACTGAATTTGCAACAAACTCCTTTTGGATTTTTTTTTTCTGTAAACACTTTTGTAATACCTAAAAATATATTTAACAAAGTCTTAGATAAGTTATAAGCTTTTAAGCCGTTATGTCACAGACATGACCCATATCTGAGGCAACTCACCAGTTTGATGGATGGTCACCAAATATGATGTCCGAACAATACAAACATGATTTGTGAAGATGGTGGAAATCTCCCATTCTCCAAACAAATATGTAGCATGTAAAATACTTTGAAGGCGCCAAATGGGGAGGAGGAGTTTTTTTTTTTCCTTTATTGAAATACCAGGGAGAAATGCTGCCTGTGTTACTTAGACTAAAACCTACTATTTAAAATGCATGCGAACAAATTAGTCTAGGGCTAGGTGATATGTCCGAAAATCAATATCACCACGATATATTAAGCAGTTCACTCCAGTAACGAAAAATTCACGATAATTAGTTACAGACTGGATGGGATGGAGTCTTGTGATTACAGATGGTACATTTTCAGTAGCTTGGCAGCTTCAAGGGACATGAGCACAGCCCATCTATAAAACAGACAAAACGGAAAAAAACAACTTTTCATTTAATTTTATTAAAGCATCTAACATATCGACATGAGCAAAATGACGTCGGTTATTACTGTAAATTCCGATGTCTGTAAATTTTCCCAGCCCTAAATTAGTCTGACCAAAATTGTTCAAAATCAAGCTTCTTAAAACCAGACTAACACATCCAGATAATTTTTAAGTTCACTCACGTCTTCTCTTCAAAAAGCCGATTTTCTTCACACTTTTTTGCTAGAACAATAGCCAACTACCAATATGGTGACTCATTCATGTAGTAATAATACATTTTATTTAAAAGCGCCTTAACAAAACACCCAAGATCACTGTACACAGACATTAAAAACATAAAAAACATAAAAAAACTAAATGAAATACAAATGACAAACTAAAACTGGTATCAAACCAGGACCAATGGGATTTTGTGAGGAGACTAGGTGGGGTATGATTGTCTAAACAGAAATGTTTTGAGTCCAATTTTGAAACGAATAAATGAGTCCAGGGTTCAGAGATGGATAGGGAGGGAGTTCCAGAGGTGGGGGGCAGACTGACTGAATGCCCTGTGGCCCATAGTGGTGAGACGGGCCTGAGGGACAGAAAGCTGGCAGGTGTTGGAGGATCTTAGTGAGCAGACTGGGGTGTTTAAGTGGAGAAGGTCTGAGATGTAGAAGGGAGCCATGTTATGGAGAGCCTTGAAGGTAATGAGAAGTATTTTGAAAGCAACTCTTTGATTGGAAACCAGTGGAGTTTATGAGTGATATGATGAGACATGGGGGTCCAGGTGATCAGACGGGCAGCAGAGTTCTGAGGGAGCTGCAGCTTCTGTAGGGATTTATTCGGGAGGCCATAGAGAAGTGAATTACAGTAATCGATTCGAGAAGTGATGAGACTATGGACAAGAATAGCTGTAGCGTGAGGAGTGAGAGAGGGACGGAGGTGGGAGATGTTGCGTCGGTGAAAGTAGGCGGAACGGGTGATGTTGATGTGAGGCTGAAGAGTGTGCTGTCGAGGACGACACCCAGACTCTTAACCTGAGCTGAGGGGAGGACAGACGTATTGTCAATGGTAATGGAGAAACTATTGGCTTTGGAGAGATTGAGAGGCGTACCAATGAGGACTTCAGTTTCAGGGCTGTTTAGTTTGAGAAAATTGGATGAAAACCAAGAATGAATTTCTTGGAGATCAAGGGTAAGGGCGGATGGTGGAAGTGAAGAAGATGGTTTGGCAGAAAGGTAGAGCTGGGTCTTGTCCGTGTAGCAATGGATATTAATGTTGTGTTTCCGGAGAATGTGACCAATGGGGAGGATGTAAATGATAAACAGGAGGGGCCCCAGGACAGAACCTTGGGGTACGCCAGCTGAAACAGGAAAGGAGATGGATTTATGAGATTCAAGGGATATGAACAGAGTTCGGTCGGACAGATATGAGGTGAACCAGGCTAAAGGAGTGTGGGTGATACCGATGGACACTAATCTATTGAGGAGAGTAGTGTGGGAAATGGTGTCAAAAGCTGCTGTGAGATCAAAAAGAATGAGAATGGATCAATGGATCATGTTTCTTATGTCTGGCAGCTAAAGCATCACAAACTGACCAAAAAGCATCCTCTTAGGATTACATGTCAACTAACTGTAGCATGAAGCATTTCCAGACTCTTGCTTTTGGATAAAACTTTGATTCTGTAACTGCAGCATCATTTCAGAAAAACCACCCTTCTTGAAAACACAACATAGCTAAATACTAAAGCTTGCAGTCTGAACTTGGCTTTTCAATCACACATAACCTTGAATGCAACACCAAAACGAAACATCCTGAAGACTCATCAAGTTTATTAGAAAACAGCCGAGTTGCGTTTCTTAGCCAACTTCTTCTAATTGGACACGGTCAGCCAGGTGATGACCTCAGAGTAAATACAGTCTTATATTTGTTGCACTGAGTGGTTTTCCTGTTTGCTCCTCTGCCGTTTGTTTTGGCAGTAAAAACCATTAACTGGAATCTTTATGTCTGCTGTTCACACAATGAGTCCCTTCCTGCAACTAATATGTGTAAATCTGCCCAACACAGATGCAGACATTTTAGGTACTAAAAAGCAGCCAATAAGTTCACCTGGTATTTCCATTTAAAACATGATGATTCAGTTTAAGCATTACTGTAACAGCAACATATAAGTCCTTAAGTATTCAAATCACCATCAACTCACTAATGAGTATTATATTAATCACTTGAATCCCTGAGGAAGCATTCCAGTCATTTTTTTTTTTCTCATATCAGCGACAGCGCTAATAGAAGGACGTTTCCCTCCTGATTAGGCTCATTTACTGTATCCTCTGCTCTTAATGATGCATTCAATCCAATTATAATGATCAATGCTTGGCTTTTATTATCTCTATTACTTCTTCACAAAACAAATATAGCTGCTTGTTATGACACAAGCAAAATGCACGCTGTAAAAAATGACCGCTCAGTACGCCTGACTCGGTATTGAAATAACAGGAAATCCTCCATATATGCACCAACTTATTGTTTAAAAAGCAAACATCAACAAACTGATTGGGAAGCTGTTATGGCATCAAGTTAGCACGCAGTCAGAACTGAGCTTAATTGGGATAAATGCTGATTGTCCTCATCAATATCAGCTTTACGATGTGTAATTAACAGCTGTAAAGGAGCGGAGTGTGTTGAGTTAATGAGGCGTGAGCACCAGGGGAAAGTGGGGGAGTATAGACTGCTGAGAGCTGACCTGCACTGCAATAAACACACTGCAACACACTGCAGAGAGGTGCACAATGCCAACCTGCAGAACTAAACGTTTCCGACCATGTGCGGCTTGCTCCAACCAGGGCCGGTTCCTGGAATACATACATGAGGGGGCATGCAGAAATGTGAAGGGGGCATCGTGTGTACACAACAAGTCATGCTTCAGCCTATTTTTTTGTTATTAATAACCGTTTTCTTGGTGGTTTTTTCCGAATTGACTGCATGTCTGCCTCTGTCTAATCCTCTCTACTGATTCCACTACACTCTCTCTATCAACCCCCCCCCCCAAATTCTTCCTTGGAAAAAAAAAAATCATTATATAAAAAAAAAAAAATTTTTTTTTTTTTCATAGTTTACAACCAACAACATACGATTGTCTTATTGACACCATTAGACCATTTGACATCTCATCTCAAATCAACATTATATACATAGGCTACAGTACACATATACACAGTGATGGAATAATGAAGAGACCCCCTCGTTGTCTCATATTTCTTTTAATGCCTGGTACTATTAAAAGTACATTTGTCTGGACAAATATAATGATAACAACAAAAATAGCTCATAAGAGTTTAATTTAAGAACTGATATCTACTGTAGCCATTTTCCATGCTTTTCTTTATAAGTGATTTTGGTTATTAAGTTCATACATCAGTAACTATGGTATTGTACTTCCAAAAACGGCTTTCAGGCATTCTAGATTTTCTTTTCTGTCTTTTAGTCACATGATTCACACCACAGTTGGTACCCAATTGCATAACCATGATTTTTTATGAAAAGTTGATTGCTTTATTTTTTCCATGTATATATATGTATAATATATATATATATATATATATATATATATATATATATGTTGTGTTTGTTTGTTTAAACAAACAACCAAACAGAGCTGACCATTAACCCCCCTGACCACAATAAGGTGGCAATCCTTCAGGGGGAAACAGAAACTGTCAACAATAATAGGCCAGAAAATATCAACAATAATAGGGTAAATAAAATAAGAAAAAAAATCAAATATCCACTATCAAAGTTTTAACCAACAACAATATCTTTTATTCTAAGCTACATCACGCTGTCGTCTATAGTCTGAGTTTGGTTAAAAAAAAGATTCAGAAAGTCTATATAAAGCTCCATAATGAGCTGCTGAAAGCAGCAGGAGTGGAAAAAGAGTCAAACTTACAGTACGGTAAGGACGTTACATTTATTTTCAGTCTGTTTTAGACATTTAATTCATATGCGCTTTCTCTGTCCCCCGCCCCGTCTCCTCTTTTCCCCCACACTGTTGGTGACAGCAACTTCCTCAGCAGCATCTGGCCTTCACAGAAAACGGAGCAACCTCCCCAAAAGTTGATGTGAAAACAAGCTTAAAATTAAACCTTTTCTTTTGCTCTCGTGTGCTGCTTCGCGATTGCATATATAAGCTTACATTATTTACTGTTGCAACCTTTTCCTCTCGTGCACAGTCCGCCCTCGCAGAATGCGGTTTGGACGCTTGCACACTTTATCCATTACAAACACTGCCTCTGCATTCACCAGGCCATCAGGTGAGAGAGTCTCTCACTGGACAGCTTGAACGATGCGACGTTTATATGTTTTAATTCACTTATCCATGGTAGATGCACAGAAAAACAAGGGAAAGTGATGAACCAGAGCAATCACATAGTTGGACTGTCTAAATAACCTTTTGCGGGATTATTATTAACCTTTAACTGAAAAAATCCAGCGATGGCAGAAACATTCCACCCTGAAACGCTTCTGATGACAGACGTGCAGCTCCGCGGTGTCTCCACGTTTGGTGTGAGGATGCAGCTGATGGTCCTCAGAGCTGAACCAGCATGCAGAACTAGCGGCTCTGGAGACGGTAGATCCTCCTGTAGCCGACACGCGGTGCGTGCAGGGGGGTGGGGGAGCACAGAACGATGCAGAGTGTTGCGGGAATCTGGAAATCTCGTGCTGTCTTTGGCAGATTTGATATGAGGGGGCACAGTGTTTGTTTGGGGGGGAAGTGCCCCTTCTTGCCCCTGCTTGACGCCGGCCTCGGCTCCAACGTTGGCTCAGTGTTGGTATTGGTTGGTCACTCCGATTCCTTCGGACAATATTCACATTTCTCGCCGCCAGCGTATACATGTATCCATAATATAATGCGGGTGAAGGGGGCAGCGCGAGTGGGCCTCTATAAAGCATTATCTGCAGCAAAACTCCTTAATTTCACCAAAGCTTTAAGATGAATAAACAAACAAATGAGAACTATTGTCCTGTGAGTTCAGAGTTAGTTTGCTGTTCTCTGGCTGGCTTTGGGGGCGTGTTAGGGGGCGCGCACGGCCAGTAGAAGTGTGGAGAATTCCCTTAAAACTAACGGAAATGGATATACACTGATGGCGTGAAATCTAAATATCTTGCGAAGGAGTCAGTGACAGAAATGTTACTGGTGAGTAAATGTGCGCATAAATTTCTAGAAGTAAGGTTTAGGTTGAAAAAAAGTTATCCTTTGACTTTCTCAACAGTTGTAGTCCGGAACGAAATCTGTAGAGTAACACCATGTGTAATTCAGAAATGCAGGGAAAGAATACAGCTCGGAAGAAAAACTTAAACCCAAGGCAACGTTTATTTAAACATACCTTACTGTATGTCAAACACTCAAGCTACCAGCTTATAAACAAGGAAAACTTGGTAAAAAAAAAAAATAAATAAATAAAAACACCAACTCCAACTAAAATTTATGCCGCGTTTTAACTAATTTGCTTTGCATTCTATTCTACCAGTTTTCAGTTAGTACCAGTTCTTCGCGAATACTTTTGTCGTTCAACTATTTGGACGCAGCTTGAATACCAACAAAATTTATCACCTCAAAATTCTAATTAAAGACTTTTTCAATGCTTTTTAAGGGTCTTAATTTTACCAAATTTGATTGATCAACTTTAATATTCAAGACCCTGCAGCCACCCTGTATTATGAATTGACTCAAACTGATATGTCTGAAGAGCCCTGAGATGACTTTGTTATGAACTGGCAAGCCAGCCTGACTAACGCCATGTATGAGATACACCGCAGGTCAATCTGGCCATCCTCTGTTGGACGCCAATTTCCACCTCGGTAAAAAAATGACTGGACCAATCACAGCAGGGGAAGCAGGACTTTCAATATGTCATTTTTAGCATATCGCATTCCCCTCTTGTTTTGGACACGAGCTACTCCCTACATCTGGTACTTTTTTTTTCAAATCAGATGTTCAAAAGTAAAGCTATGAACATTGCTTTTTCAGTCAAGTTCGGGCTTAATCTCAATAGTCACCAATCAGCCCCCAGTTTCTCCTTGTACCGATTTCTCTCAGCTTCTAGTAGAGTGTCAGCATAATCTGTGGCCTCAGACATACTGATGCTATACTAAGAGTTGGACAGAACTAAAATATGCAGGGCTGGGGTACTTGAGGACCAGGATTGCGAAACACTGGTCTACACTGCGAGTAGTTCATGGTGAGTTGCAAGCTTTTGAGTTTGATAGACATATCATTATTCAATCAATAAGTACGGGCCGTTCAAGACGATTGGATGGGGTTTTTCCAGTCCTGTCTGTTCCACAGGTGAGTAATTTTTTAATTTTTTGTTAGAGCATTTAATTATTTGGCTGCAACCAGGGTGTGGAGGAGATTTTAAGCAATATAGTAAAATAAAATAAAAAAAAAAAAAAAAATACTCCTGGAAAACATCATCCACCCTACCTTTAATGAAAAGTAAGTAGATTTTCAGCCTAAATGGTTCTAGTAAATCATGCAGAACAACATTTCACTCAACAGTTAATTTCTCACAATCTGGCAAAAATTTCCTCTTGTTTAAGCCCATTTTTTTTTCCTCCAAGAACTCCAAAGATAAACATTTGTCTTTTTAGCAGCTAAATTCTCCTTTGAATTTATGTATACAAGCAAAATACCTCTTATTTTTGTGGCTTGGAAATAAGTGAACAGCATATGCTGTTTTCACAAATGAACTTCAATGTCTGAAGAATTACATCCGATCTTAAATCTCAAGTGTTTCCATCTTGTGGAGACCGTTTATGTGCTCATATCAGTAACAGCTATTCAAGATTAGCCACAATTTCAAACCAGTTGAAAGCAATAGACTGGAAAACAGACAAAAAGTATATAGCAACTGTTAACGTGCACTCTATCACTGTGAATTCCTCAGAGACACACCAGCTCTGTTTACATGTTTAGTGGACATTATATTAGAGAGCTGGCTGGGTAAAGTCCACACGTACTGGGCCCATCTCATGCAGGAATTTGTGTATTTAAATGAAGCCACACCACATAATGTCAGGGCTGTGGTTGCACAGTAGATTTTTGAAGTTTTTCCTCAGTTAACAGCTGCCTGTTTCGTTCAATAAATAATGCTAAAGAGCAGCGAGTAAACAGCAGTGATGTCTCACCATCATTGCACATTTTAGCATTTAAAAAAAATATTATGCAACTCCTTTAAAGAATTATTGGACAGCACATTTCCCATCCAATAACTGTTTAGCATGGCCAAAGTAAAAATACCCTTTCCCCCCCTTTTAAACAGCCTTTTTTTTCTCTAAAGTTGATCTGTATCATCATATTTACCAACATTTCTATCTCAGATGTCTCAAAACTGGTCTACATTTGGTCTTCCATCTGTATTCAACAAAAGGCTGCCCCAGAAACTCTTATCTCAGGAGATGTTTACTGACAATGATGAATTTTTCATTGTGAAGGGAGAGAGATGGCATAGCGGAGAGTGAAATAACACTGTAATACTTTATTGATCTCTCACTCCGTTTGGCCCTGCTGAAAAGTCGGAGCTCAGATTCTGCAACAGGCCAGCCACCTTCGGGCTTCCAGAGCATCACCAAGCAAAGGCAATGGCAAACTTTAACTATCCACTATAAATAAAGTATGATCTTGAACTTTTCTACACTCAGAAAAATGCTTTCTTTAACTCTTTACATTGCATTTAAACTCTTAAGATAAGGCTACTTCTGAGCTGAAGTAAACATAAACAGTCCTTAAATAGTGACCAATAAAAAACATTACAATCCTGAAGACTGGATGTTGTAGAACTGACATTACTAAGCCACCAACCACATATTTCTCCTTAAAAACCGGCATCCATTTAACATTTGGTTGCCCTTTAATTTCCCTTTAACCCAGTATAATCTGGAATGACGTATGTACTTATTACCATTCATGCCTAGACTGATGCAAAAATCACATCAACATTTCCAACACAAACTATTATTTTCCTTTTTAAATACAATACACAAGGACAAAGTAGTCATTTATCATAAAAGCTGAACATTTATGATGTCAGTTTTCACTTCATGTTTCAAGTTCCATATTTAAAAAGCTGCTTTTAAAAAAACTTAGCTCTGACTGGGTTCAAATAAAAACTAAATCTTTTGGCTCTATGGATAAATTTGACTGTATTGCAAATATCAGAAATCTGAAAAATTATTTTGATATTGAAAAACATGTCAAATGGTAATAAAAAAAGACTAAAAACAGATGTACTCTTGGGCTTGAAGTACTGTCAAAACAGAAAAGTATTTACTGAATAATGTTGGTTCATAAATAACTTCTGGGAAGTAAAGTTATTTATTGCCCAATTTGTTACAATAATTCACTAACTAAACTTAAAAATATTGGTCTGTTGTTGCCGATATATATTTCAGGTTTATCTACTCCATCAGGTACAAGAATTTGCTAAGAGGTTGCCACAAATGAGCAAACATGCTTTCAGTTAGGGGTGAGTGATCTACCAGTTGAGCTAAGCCACATAAAATCAACTAGACTCTCCATTTCACTTTGATTTCTCTTAAAAATGAGAAGAAAATGATGTTAAACGAGGCAAAGATCTTACATAAAAATGCCCCTAAAAATAGTGAGCTATTATTTGTAGCTTAATGATATTGAAACAAAACCCCGACTAGTAATACGGAGATTTAAAGTTGCAACTGTGCTGCAGCTGCTCCCTAATCATGCAGACATTTGTGAAGACAGAAAGTGACCCAGATCATTTTTCCAGCTATTATACTTGGGGTGGGTGGGTGGTGGGGGGGGGGGGCAAAACAAAAAAACAGAAGCCTTTCATTGCATACACTTTTGTTTTGTTGTTTTGCCAGTGTTTGGACAGAAAATGGAATACAGATGGCCAGTATGTATTCATGCTTTCATAAGAATTTATTCGATTTTTCCTCAACAAAGCAGTGCTTATCAACACGAGGACAGATTGGCTTCAAAATACAGTAGAAGAGGAAGTGACTCTCATATTAAAGCTAAATTTGTTTTCAGTGCGATACATCAGAACATACACTAATGATCCACTGAGGTCACTCAGGATGTTTTCTCCTTTAAACCACTTCAGTGTCTTGTTATAAGGCTGTGTTTCTAGTTTTAATGTGCATCTTTGGTGATCTGATCGCAAGTGGAGAGCCATTAGTGCGCAAGTTTACACCCTGTATTATAATCTGTCTCCAGTCACTCTACATGCAAATAAAACACACAGCTTTACACACAAACTGCTGCAGGCAACAAGCAGGACACCAGCAGAGGATTCTACTCATAATCATGCAAGATGACAAATTAAACCCAGTGACCTGAATGATGAAATAATGTGTTTAAACATAAAACATATCTCAGATCTGCTGGATTTTGCACACTCTGCTGAATAAAGAACTTTTCAGTAGAGTTGCATGGTGTTTAGCTAAACGGGTTGAGCAGAAGCTCCACGTTCAGAGGCTACTACCATGTTTGATATCCAGCCTAGGACCCTTTCCTGTATGTCATCCTCTACTCTCTCCGTCTCCCTTTCATGTCAACATGCTGTGATATAAAGGCCACTTGAGCCCAAAAATTCTTAAAAAAATTAGAGATGCACAATGTTATTGGCTTTAAAACTGAACATTGATATCAACCGGATATCGACCAATAAAATTAACCAAAATAGGCACCATTTGGTAATGAATCGTGCGTAATGCTGGGGTTTTATTTTTCTTTTTTAAATTGTGGGGCATGGGAACAATGTAAGGCCCCGCCCACCATGCGATATTATTACGCATCTGGCAACTACCGGATCTGCAGCAAATGTAGCAGAAGTATTTTTCAAATTTTTCACAAGGAATGAATACCACCTCATTTTCAGCTTTAATATTGTTATCCATTATCAGCCACGTGAGTTTTGCAATATCGGCATATTTGATATCGGCCAAAAATCCAAAATTGTGCATTCCTACTCTTCAGCTTCCACCTTGGTGCATGTGCATATCTGGTGCAAATAGCATCACTGATCGGCTGAGCACTGCATGCTCAACAAGGGTTTTCTGTATACTGTGTAAAAAAGAAATGTTTGTGTCATGCGTGGCTAGCCGGGACACTTGGCCAGTTTGTACGAGAACAACTCATTCATAAAAGATGGTGCTTGTTCCTGGGTTCGTCTGTCCCATGTTAGCAATAAGGAAATGCAGAGCTGCAGCATCAGAGACCTGAACCGAAAAAGAGATGTGAACATTTCGTGGCTTAATAAGGAGGCCAGACCACAGAATAAACCTAAAGCAGCTAAGGTGCAAAGCATGTGAAAGTGGATGACAATCTGAGCCTTTAGTAGACAGATTACATTAAAGCAGCTTAACTGCACGTGTGTCGAGTCAAAACATAACTTCAAAAAGACAATTTGTCATGGAAACAGAGAAACACATCAAGTTTAAAACCATAAGTCTGCTACACAGCAGTGCAGGCAGCGAGCCGTTTGTCAGCTTCAGCATGTAGCCTACAGATGTACAGATGACAGTTGAGCACTACAGAGCAGATACAGGACAGGAAGCGTAATTATCTGCTTCTACTGTTCCTCTTCAAAGAGACCCGGCAAGATGCCAGACAGCCTGACTAGCAAAAGAGGGAGGAGAGAAGAAAAAAGGGAACTAGAGAGACGGTGATGAAGACTGAATTCAGAAAAATCGAAGGGAAGCACCAGGAGAGACAGAAAGAGGGGAGGGAATCTCACACCTCACATCTCATTGAGCAAGAGGAAAGTCAAACTCGGTAGAAATCAGAAAGGGTGATTTATTTTACCCCCCCCCCCATTCAGTCTCCTGTTTTTCTTTGCCTGACAGCTCCTCTCAGATACGTGGAAGTTTGACATGGACTTCCTGTGAGAGCAGGTGGCAACAAGGGGAAGAAAAATTAAGAGAATGTGTGAGAGACAGTGACAAAGAGGGGGAGGCAGAAGACAAGAGAGTGATGGATGGAGATGCTGTGGCACTGAATGGAGACTGGGAGAGATTCTTGTCATCATCATGAACAATGACTCTCTGATAGACGAGGCCTGTCACTGGATTTTGAGCCCAGCTGAGGAAGGAGTGAGGGGGGAGGGTGGCCCCTCCTGCCCACCTGCCAGGGTCTCAGTCATGCTTTTAGCATCTGCCAAACTGAAGGACGCTCTGTGCCATGTGCTTTTCACTGAAGGAGCCTGACGTTTGTCAGCCACACTAAGAGCTTCTGTTCTGTTTGGTCACAGCCAAAACAGCATAAAACACACACACACAAACCCCCATGTAAACGATCCTAGTGTGTGTGAGAAATTAGCAAGACCCCTGGCTCTGAAAGCTCCACATCCACTGCAGCTGTGGACCGGTGGACAGCTGACGCCAGTCTGTGGCTCTCCTTCTCTTTCTCTCCACACCAGCCCTGCCTCTTCTTCTTCTCCGTTTCCACGAAACAGACCTGTAATTTTCACAGCTGTGTCTCGGCACCATGCCAGGGTGAGTCAGGGAAACGGAGACGGAGAGAGAGAGAGAGAGGCTTGCTAATGGCTTTTAGAGGACCAAAGCTATACAGCGAGCTTTATGCTGCGAGACATGATCGCTGTTCATTCAGACCAGAGACCTACAAATACAACTCAGCATGAACTCCTGAAGCATTTTTATTCCTCCGACAATCCAAGAACTGAGGTTAAGAAAAACAACCTTTTTGATTTTTTGGACATTTGGTGGAAAGGGGAAGTGTGCAAAGGACAAACTCCTTACATTTTGTGCAAATTGGGATGTTTTTAAACTGCAAGCAAGGGAATTGGAGCAGAACTACCAATATGTAAACTGGCCCCCGTTTCTGTATCTAATGTTCCTGGCTACTCTTGGTTTCTTGTAGGGCTGTCGCAAACAATTATTTTGATAATCGATTAGTCGACTAATCGGATCGCGTGGAAATTGTAGCATATTTACAGTAGCAGTCAAAAGTTTGGACACGCTTTCACATTAGATTCAATGAGAATTCAAGAAAAGCTGACCAGACAGAAAGGCAGACAAGGCAGTGGAATTTTGTACAGTGGCAATTTTGAGGGAAAAACAAAGCTTATAAACAAACGATTAATCGATTATGAAATTAGTCACCGACTTTTTTGATAGTCAACGATTAGTTGATTAATCGTGGCAGCCCTAGTTTCTTGAAATGGATGTTTTAACTAAACAGGAAGAAAAACAAAAGTATTATAAAGAGTTCTGTGATTAAACTTTAAAAGCTGATGAGAACAATGAAGTCTGACTTCATCAGCTTTAACAAACAAGTGTTTAGTATTTCACCGACATAGGCTCAGATCGATTAGTGTACATAGAAAATGTTTGTACCTGATAAAAAAAAAAAAAGTGATGAATGAGGCAAACTTGCTGTATTGTTTTTTGGTATTCTGTGCCACGTGTAACAGTAACAGTGCTACATGTTACACTGACAGCATTAATGTAAATAATCTGCCTGAAACAATTGTTAATCCATGAGTGTAATTTCCCCGTGTTGTCCACCATTGTGTTAACTTGGGAGGTTGCATTTACTTCATTTATTTTCTTGCCATTTCTTCCAACTTCATAGATTTCAGCTAAGCAGGGTGGAGCGAGCATCTGCCTCAAGGCTCCAGAACTTTCCAGGTTCAAGGTTTAGGATGCTAAGCAATAAAAGTTGCTTTCATACCACAATATAGTCTAATTTAAAAAACATTAAAACCCAAGTGCGGGTTTGGTGAGGGGAACATAAGGGAAACAGAAAAAAACCTGACCCTCTGGTATTCTCTAAATTTCAGATTCTCAAACAGCAGCAATGTGGCCAAATGCAGTCGCCAGCGTGAGCCGACTTGCAGCTGAAGCTGCTGGAAATGGAGGAAGTAAACAAGGACGATCTGTTGAAAAGTGACTGTTGGGAGGGGAAAAAAAGAACAGTGCCCACTGAAATGGAGCCTGATGAACTATGAGTTTCTGTTAGATAATGTTTAACATCACTCTGTGGGAGACTACTGTGTGATTATGGCCACCACTGTAGTCCCCCGTAGAGTGTGATGTTTAGAGGGAAAAAAATGGAGCTGTCAGAGTTTCCAGGGAAGCTGTGGGGTGGCATTTTGTTTTCATATACAGAAGACTAGTAAAAAAACAAACAACAACAAAAAAAAACAACTTAGATTTAATAAGCATGAGGAGAATAATGAGCCCAATGCCGAAAACTATTGTATTGAGCTTTGTGACTGGCCTTGCTGGCCCTTCCTCTGACCACATGTGGTCTGTATCTGAAGTATTGTCTCCTCTGAGACAGCTGGGAGGTCATTGTGTTTCTCCCTCTCTCCCTCTCTGTGTGGCCACGAGGCAGAACAGTTCATCAGAAATAATGGGATTATATCCAGGATTGATATCCAGCTTTATAGCTCATGTGTGGGCAGTGCTTTTCTGTTCAGCATTGCTGCTATGACAGCCACACCAAGGTCCAGAAAGGAGAACAGACTGGACTCAAATTTACCATCGCCTCCAAAAAATTGGAGCTCCATTGTCAGGTTTTTTTTTTTTTTCTCATACACTATTATGCAGAGGAACTCACCAGGCAACTTGAATATCACGTCAAGTGGCCTTTTACAGCAGATGATCACTTTTCTTAGGTAAATTTGACTTGTGATATAATATTTGATCCTTCAAATTTAGGCTACATTTAAAAAAAGAAATGTATGTTATTTTAAAGTAGGCTATTTCCTACAAAACCAACCAGCACGACAGTTTTCAAAGCCTGAGTTATGAAAGCAGAAAAAATGGGCCAATTCTGTTTTACAGTCCCAAAAGCAAAAACATTTCATTTAGAGAACTTTCACTGCAAATTTTACACCTTTAACTCCAACAGATATGAAGTTTGCTGGTAAAGCATTACAGAATTGAGAGGATTTCTGTTTCAGTAGCCTAATCAGAAATTGTAACTGCGTCAGCTCCACATCCTAAAAAAACAATCGTAGAATCTTTTCGACAACAGTTAATGTCATTTCATCTCCTCAAACCAATCTTTAGGGAGCAAACTGACGGACAAAAACTCCGCAGCTGAATCGAGCTTCGCAACTCCAGCTGAAGCCGCTTGTGTGACATTTTCTGCGATCACGAGCTGGAGTCTTAACCGAGGCTCTTCCCACCGTTCAGGCGATAAATACGAAGTGCCACCAGCACGCGACTGACAACAGACACCAGACACATCTCCAAAAGTTGCTTTTCCGGCATATAAAGGAAAGATCGCTGTGTTCGTCTGAGGCTGACACATTTTCCCAGCCCCAGCCGTCTCATCGGCTCGATCCTGTCCCGCTCGACACTTTCAGTTTTGCGTGAGATGTGATAAGAGTTGAGAGCTTCTGTATCTTACCGCTTCGCAGATGGAAAATAATCCAGCTGAGACGATTTCTTAAAAAACAAAGAGGAAGATCATATCCAGGGGGAGGGAGGGAGATGCGTCAGGTGTACGCTTCCCGCAAGTGAAGGAGGAAAACCGTGTGGAGGGCGACTCATGTTGAGTTGATCGGTTGAAGCTCTTTCCCCCCTCTCCCTCTCCCTCTCTCTCTCCCTCCTACTCCAAACTGCGCTGCTCCACGCGCTACGCGTAAAAAAATCTCCACTCGAAACACTTGAAACTACGACAGTGGAGTTCAAAACAAGCCGAGGCGCGCGGAGCACTCTGCAGAGCTCCTGCAAACTACGGCTCACTTCGGCATGTTTTTACATAACAGCATCATCCGCTTTTTATGTTGACGCATCATGTAGCGAAAACATGGAGTTTCTTAAAGGGCCACGGACGCGCCGTCCACATGTCACCGTCCTCAGCAGCAACCCCTCTGTGCCTGACAGATGGCTTTCACCTAGTAAATGACTTTAAATCCCATTCTTTTGAAACTGGCATTAACCCTGACAGGAGGAGCTTAGGTGGCGAAGACAGGACGAAGGATCTGTATTTTGACACCTCTGGCCCATCTGGCATGTGACTGCATGGTTCAGGAGTCTAGTGTCTGTTGAAATACGAGGTTGTTTTTTTTTTTGTTGTTGTTTGTTTTTTAATAATTATTATCAAATTGCACAAAATTGCATCCAGCTTATGATAAGTAATCTTTTTTAAATTAATTATCTGGCTTTCCTACATTTTCCTAAAAGTTAATTCCCAACTAAAACCACCAAAATAAGAAATGAACGCGTTCGCATTTAATGAAGGAAAACAAAAGTACTAAGTAAAACTACTCAAATGCAGAGAAATGCAGCGTAAACAAAAGTACACTTAATGAGCTGCGACTGCAGGTAATATAGCAATACTTCCAATATGTTATTAAAATCCGGGGGGGGGGGGGGGGGGGGGGGGGTATTTCTGAGAAGTAAACTTTCATTCTGACTTCATGTAAGGACATATCCAATATCAGCTAGAGTAACAAACTTCGGACTTGAATATCTCAGCGCCGACAGCCTCTGTGTTCAGTTTGTGTGTCTGGCTGAAGGAAGGAGTCCTTCCTGCTTTATGATGAGCTATGCAGTTAGGATAATGCATACAGGGCTGACAGAGCTTACACCCAGAGTGTGATGAGCTATTTTTTTTAGATGAGACAGAGTCATCCAGTGGGAGTGCTAACATGTTCCCACGCCATGAAATAACATTGTGACATGGAAGATTAGAAAGGGGGATGCTTTACCAACAAGGCTGACAGCATGGTTCTCAACTTTTATCCAATACAGCTGCCTCCTATACAAACATTTTATAAATGGATTTTACTTATGCGTGTTTGAAACTTTAGGTAATTATTAGACCGCTTAAAAACTCCTTTATCTCTCTGCTCTGTCTTTTTCATAAAGTTAATAATTAATGTCATTGTGCACAATGATGTGATAGAATTTCAGTTCAAATTTTTATTGAAGGTTATCTTTTAGTTAAAATACAATAAACTATTTATGGGGATGTTTTCATTATCATACACCTTCATGTTTAAACCTTTATGAATTGGTGCATAATGATAAATGATCTTGTCCTGATCATACAATTGGCTAAATGCAACCTCATGAACACCACAGTACACACACTGCTATTATTTATTGGGAAACTAAACTAAAAGACAGATGCAGTGAGTGGAAAACTAAGTACTCTCAAATATTCAGCAGCTTTCAGAACCACCATTAGCTGCAATAACTTGAAAAAAAATTTGGTCTCGACATCTCTACAACACTGCTTCAGTTCATTAAGATATGAGGCTATTTGTTTTAGGGCTCTACCACAGTGTTTCAGTTAGGTTGGGGTCTGAACTTTGGGTCACTGCAGCACTTTTATTCTTGTCCTTTTCAGTTGGAGATTTGCTGCTGCACTGGGATCATTGTCTTATTGCATAGCCCAGTTATGGCTAAGATTTAGCTGTCTGATAGATGAATGCTTTGGTACAGAGGAGTTGATGGTTTACTCTGCCACTGCAAGGTGTCCAGGCCCCATGGCTGCACAACAAACCCAAATCATCACATCCGCTAGTTGGCATGAGGTGTTTGAGCTGACATGCTGGTTTCATGAAACATGGCGCTGTGCATTATTAAACATCTCCACTTTGGGCTTGTGTGATCTATTGGCATTGTATCAGTTGTCTTCTGTTTTGTTTTCAGACTTCACACATTCACACAAAGTAGTGCTGTAATGCCCTTTTCAGAGAGGTGGGTCTCATCCAACCCTTCCAAACATACCACACCACTGAAGACCTTTTCCCAACTGTCCAATCACAAACTCAAACAGGTACTGCCTTAAAATGTATCTTTTCTTTGTGGCATTGTGTTAACACACACCCGAATGCTCCGGAACAGCAAACTGACAGCGTCAGCTTTTATAGAGGTGCTCACACCTCCTGACTTTATTCAATCAAGTGCAGTTGATTAGCCTCAACTCACCACCCCTTAGTTCCTGTGTAAGCAATAAAAGTGACTTGATATGAGCTACTTGCCATTTCAGGACAGAATACTGCCACTTTACTACTGGAAAGTAAACTTGAAGTCAGTCTTCAGAAAAATAAGTTTATGAGGTTGATGTGATTTAGCTTCAAGAATGTGTGATATATGATTCTCCCAATACCTAGAAACTGCTCTCATCATCTCTGCCTAACCTCCACGAGTATCAGATAAAAAGCCTTTTAGTAACAGAATAAGAATCATCTGCTGAAAAATACACAGGAATACTCAACTCAACTCAGCTCAGCTCAGCTTTATTTGTAAAGTGCTGAACACGAACATAAAACACTTTTAAAAGAGCTGAAACACAAAGTAGTTAAGAATGATCAAGTCAATGAAACAATATGAACATTAAAAACAATAAAACAATTTAAAAAAAGACAAAATAAAAGCAATACAACAGGAGTCTCATGATGGGGCAAAGGCCAGGGCATAAAAGTGAGTTTTCAAACGGTCTTTAAAAATGGACAGTAATGGTGCTTCTCTAATGAATTCCAGAGCTTTGGCGCTGCAACTGCAAAAGCTCTGTTCCCTTCTGAGCTTCCACCGAGACCTCGGAACTTCCAGAAGCAGCTGATCAGCAGATCTGAGGCACCGAGTTGGCGAGTAAAGTGAAATCAGCTCAGAGGTACTGTGGGGCGAGACCATTTAAAGATTTAAAAACAAATAAAAGAATCTTAAAATGGACTCTAAAATAGGCAACCAGTGGAGTGGTGCTTAAATTGGTGTAATGTGATCCCTCTTATGAGCTCCAATCAGGAGACGAGCGGCCGCAGTTTGGACGAGTTGGAGACGAGAGAGACGACTGGCTGACCCCGAGATAGAGCGAGTTACAGTAGCTAATCCAGCCATGAGGTGATAAATGCACGGATTACTGTCTCAAAATGTGGAGCTGTTAAAAACTGTTTTGCTTTTTCAAGTTTATGAAGAATAAAAAAGCTGAATTTTACAACTGAGTTTATCTGGTTATTTAGTTTAAAATCACTGTCCAGTTTAAAACCCAAGTTATAAACAATTGATTTAAAAAAAACTTGCCAAAGGGGTGGGCAAACACAATGATGTCTGTCTTCCTCTCTTAGGGCCATCCAGTCCTTGTGTGTGCTACTTTTTCAGCGGCAGATAAATCTGGCTGTCGTCAGCGTACAGATGGAAAGAAGCACCATGCTTTCTCAGGATAGACCCTAAGGGTAGAAGGTACAGGTAAAACAGGAGAGGCCCTAAAACTGATCCCTGTGGAACCCCATAAGACACTGGAACCGAGGCAGATTCAAAGCCATTGATGGGAATACACATGGTCCTACCTGCCAAGTAAGACCTAAACCAGTCTAGAGCTTTTCCCTGGATCCCCACCAAGCTCTGGAACCTGGACAAGATCCCGTGGTCCACTGTATCAAATGCTGCTGTTAGGTCCAGCAGGACAAGGACCACGTGATCTCCAGCATCAGTGGCCAGGAAGATGTCATTACTGACCCTCAGATTCTGTGCTGTGCAGTGATCTAAAGCCAGACTTCCAGAACATTGTGTTGGTCCGGGAACAGCCTGGGCTGCATATAGACCACTTTCTCCAAGACTTTTGATAAAAAAGGCAACTTGGAGATGGGCCTGAAGTTAGCCAATATGGTGTTGTCAAGGCCAGGTTTTTTAAGCAGAGGTTGAACAACCGCATGTTTAAAATGGCAGGAACAACATCAGCAACCAGGCTGCTGTTAATAATGGTGAGGACTGTCTGGGCTATAGAGGGATAAATATCTTTAAAAAGATGAGGAGGGATGGTGTCAAGAGAGGAGCCTGATGGTTTAATCTGTCTGACAATCTCATCCAGGGATGACAAAGACACAGGCTCAAACTTATCAAAAACAGCTGAGGAAGAAGCTGAAAGGTCAGAGGAGGGAGGATTAATGACAGCTCTTATGTTTGTGACCTTGTCATTAAAATAATTAATAAAGGTGTTGCAGATCTCAGATGATGCTTTGAGGAGGCAGACTGTGGAGCTTTAAGGACAGAGTCAATTACTTTAAATAACACTCAGCTGATTATGCTGATTTGAGACAATAATATTGGAAAAGTAACACGTGGATGGTCATCTGTTTTGTAGTTTTTTCATGCTTTTTGTCTCATCTTCTTCTGTGATGTAAGCATTCTCTGTTTTCCTGGCTATGAAAAAATAAAAACTTAACCCAGTTATTCTGTATCTGAAAAGATCAAATACTCTTGATTGCCTCACGGCCTCCTATTAGCAGCAACTTTCAACTTGCTGTCATGTTTTTCATCAGAAGAGGGAGTCTGCACTGTTGTCATGGAGATCCTAGACCACTGCAAAGATAACAGCCAGCGCTACCTTAATGAGTGCTCAGCAAACCCCACCAGCTGAGAAGGAACGCGAGATCAAGTTGAAAGGTCACAACACATTTATTTAGGCAGTTTATGCCATACTCTTCCTGGAGATGACTTATTTCAGTTCTGATTACAGTTTTTCTCAATTGCTAAAACACTATTTTTGAAATGTCCCCTCATTTTTTCACAACTTTAAACACTAATCCCATAACTCAAACTACTTTCCCCAAATCTCCGCTTCTTGCTGCAAAAGGAAGTTATTGACTCAAAACAGCATCACCTGGCCTCAAAAAGCGACACAATTGTCAAATCATGCCCCAAGCACAGCAAAATGTAGAACACTACAGAGCAATCAGGAAACACTAGAAGGAAAAAAAGGAAAACAAAGTTCTCAGAACATTGTGCTGTCAAAATGTTTTTCTTTTTTATTTACATCAGGCAAAATGCATAATGTCTCAACACATCGAACTCATAACATAAAGAACAAGAAACGCACTCAGAGAGCGCCGACCTCCGTCAAGCAGCTCTTGCAATGATAAAGAATCCTTCAAAAATTCCTGGATCCAGAAGGTGATCCAGATCACCACCAAAATATAATGGGAATGTCTTTGGGCTGAGACACACAGCTGGTGAAAATTTCAGGTCAATCCGTTCGGAACTTTTACTGTAAAGCTGCCGACAGACAAATGGATAAACAAACCAATGCTACCAAAAACATCAACTCCTTGGTGGAGGTAATTCAGCAACGGGGTCGATCACAGTTGCACGGATTTAACCTGAAATGAAGGCTCTGCGTCGGACCTAATTTTGCCGCCTTACGTCCCCATCCTCGACCACCTCTGCGACCACCTCTTATGCATACTCTTCCTCTGGTTTCCTTTATCCATCGCAAAATCTTGACCTCCCACAGCTTCCTCAACTTGTTTATATTGGTTCTATCATCATCAGCTAAAGGTGAAATCAATTTTGAGTCACTGTGTTCACCTGTTGACAACTGTGTCTTAGTTGTGATCAAAGTGTGCAGCATGTGTTTACCATTTTGCACAGCAAGTGCATCACAATGCAAATGTGTTTGCAAACAGAGTCTAGTGCTGTGAAACGTGCTTTAGGTTTTGATCACAAGGGGACTGATTTGATACCTCGGTTTAGGCTTCTGAAAAAATGGCTTTGAGAATGGGATTTAGTGTTTTAGCAACTGAGAAAAACTGTAATAGCGCTTACTCTGCGAGACATTGGTTTGAACACACACACTCCACCTTGTTATTTAAGTAGCTGCTTATTCTGGTTTGCTGAACTGTCTACAATTTAAATAAAGAATGAATGAAAGCATTTATTCACAAGTACTATACTACAGGCATAAAAATTACTTTAAAAAATGTGAATTTTTTAAAGGTATATTCAAATAAATTTTCTTACTTACATTATCCCATTCCAGTTTGGTAAGTCCAGTGTATCAGCAATAATACTGTCTGAACCTGATTTATTTCCTCAGAGGGGAAAATCCACAGTGAAACACAGCTCCCATGTATTATTCAAATACACTGGGATAGTTCCATCATTGTCTGAATTGCTGTCTCCCCTCTGCCTTTTCTGGAAACAAGGAGCTCTATGTTCACTGGCTACAGAGGGACCATAGAAACATGTATGTTTTGTTGACAAACCTTTTCTGTTTTCTCTACAGGAGTAGAAACGCTGGTATATTTCAGGGAGAGCACAGTCAGCCTTTTACATCATCCGATGCGAAATTCTCACTCTTTTATCTTCATGGAAGGTTTAAGGAATAAAAAAACTAACTGGGAAAATGGTTAATCTTCCAGCACACTGTCGCGTTTTCATCACAGACAGCCGAGTACGACAAACAGAGCAGCAGTGTCAGAGTCCAAGCAGACAATCTTTTGCACATCAATCAGGCGGAGATGAAATGGCAGGAGATGGATTGGAGGCACTATCATCATAACAGCTGATGGACGGAGAAGTTTCCGTGGCAGGTTACAGAGAAGGATGAGAAAGCTGCTAGAATGACAGGAAAAGAAAAGTCACTCAAGTTTAAAAAGATAAGAAATACAAGATTAAGTTGTTCATTCCTTTAAATGAATCAAAATTAAGGATTAATCAAATTAAGGAGCCAATTTAAATTTAATATTTAACTCCCCTGTACTTACTCATGAGTTATAGTTACCTTATATTACCTTTAAGTACAATAACCCATAACACAACGGGCTGTAAAAAATATCTATAAATGACAAAAGTGTAACATAACACTTAGCTCCAAAAACATTTGGAGACTGACTCAACTTTACTTAAACAACTTTACAAAACGTACAAGAGTTACAGTTACAAATCTGAAAGATTTTGATCCAGAATGGAGGGAAACTCTTTTAAAAAATGCCAAAAAGCTGTATGTCTTAAAATCAAAGCAAAGAATTTATGCTTAAAACTCATTTTTGTGTCAGGCAAGGCACGTTTACCTATATAGCTTGTTTCAAGACAATTCAGTACATTATAAGCTTTACAGAGGGTGCAAATGAAGCTTTAGAAAGTAACTACATTAAAAATCAACCTTAAAACAAACAAAAAAAGAAAATAAATACAAACAGAAAAAGCTACAATGAGATAAGATAAAATGCCAGAAAAAAATTTGTGTGTTAACTGGAAAAAAAAATGCAGAGAGTTTCAGCAGACCTGCAGCTTTCTAGGTTCTCTAGTTTGTTCAACATGTGAGAAGCCTAAAAACTGAATGCTGCCTCTCCATGTTGAGTTCTGACTGGGAACAGAAAATAGACTTGACCCTGATGGCCTGAGGGATCCTGTTGGTTCATAACAAACCAGGAGATCATGAATGTAGTTTGACCCTAAGCTATTCAGTGCTTTGTAAACTAACAGCAGGATTTTGAAGTCAGTTTTTTTGACAAACAGGAAGCCAGTGTAAAGATCTGAGGCCTGGAGTTGTATGATCCACTTTCTTGGTCTTGGTGAAGACTGGAGCAGCCAGACCAACTGCTACTGTCTGGTGGACTTTAGGAGACCTGAAAGAGCAGTGTTATAGTAGTCTTGTGTGCTACAGATAAATGCATGGAGAAGTTTTTCTAAATCCTGCTGGGACATCAGTCTTTCAACCCTTGATATGTATAAATGATGAAAGGCTTCACAACTGTCCTAATGTGATGCTGAAATCTGGGAAATTACCTTCCCCAGATTTCTGGTTTCTGGCTCAGAGTTGTAACTTTATTGGATTTTTGTAAACATAAAAGAAACAAAAAGGTTGATCTCCATAAACTTTTCCGGCCATACCGTATAAATAGTAAGTTAGATTGACTTGTACATGTGATTCTTGTGTAAGAATGTAAATACCATGTAGTTTTTTTCAGTGTGTTCAGTTGAATGTACCGTATTTGTATTATTGGAGATCTCTTTTACTGTGAGTAAATTAAATGTCTGTGTTTTTTTTAATGTCACTTATTTCATGCACATAATCTTTAAGTAAAGATAAAGAATAAAAAGTGAACAACAGGCTGAATAACTGCATTGTGAATAGAAATATCAGTTTAGCTTATAAAAAAGGTAGTTTGTATTATTTTTTTTTAAACTAATCTCTTGTGTAACAGTCAAACAAATACACAATGAGTATTTTCATTCCTTGAAGAACTGTGCTTTTGTATCTAAATATCTATTGTAGGTTTGTTTCCTACAGAAGCCGTGAGCAGTCATGGTCGCAATTTTTTAAACACTTTTCTCGAGAAAGTGAGATAATGATCATGATAATAATAATAATCTCATTATCTCAAGAAAACAAAGTTTTTGATAGTTTATGTTGTTATTTCGGGATAATAATGACTGCTATCTGTGACAACGGGATGATTTTCGTGGTATCTCAAGAAAACTGATGGACTATTGAGATGCAGGGTTGTGAGGGAGCTGAAACTGCTCCTGGTCCATTTCAGAACCAACACAGACCAACAAACATTCAATCAGACTCACGCTCACTCATTGCATAAATTTAGAGGCTCAATCAGCTTGGTTATATATATTTGGACCATGCAAGGAAACTGGGAGAGAACACAGGCACACACCGTGCAGGTTCCCCACAGAAACAGTTGATAATAAGAATTGGCCATAAAATAAAATTTTTAAAGAGTATATAGCCAGCATTAATAAGTTAAATTGGGATTTATTAAGTGTACTTGTGACTGGGAGCAGTGCTGGTTTCCAGTCTAACTGCTGCTGGAATCAATGCAGATGTCAGACAGCGGACCAGTGGGCTCAGGATGTGTGGTGGTTCTTTAGACTGACAAGGCTGCAGGGGGAAGACCATTACCAGACTGCAGAGTTGCAAATGCTTTATTAAAACAAATGGTCTAAGGAAAAAGAGGAGCTAAAATACACCTAAAATACCCCCCCCCCCCCCCCCCCCCCCCCCAAAAAAAAAAAATAAATAAATAAATAAATGAATGAATGAATGATTTTTTTTTTAAAAAGCCCCTGCGAACCAGTCCCTGAGGATGGATAAGGGAGGTCTCCCCTCCAACCCCGTTCCTCCATCCCCTCTTAGCACAGAGCCGGTTGGCCCGCAGTGTCCCAGCCCTGCCCGTCAGGCCCGGCGCACAGCTCCCAGGATGCGGAAGTCATTTCCTGACAAATCCTACTCCACCTCGCTGCACCCGTATTCCTCCGGTCCTCTCACTCCTCCATCCATCCATCACAGGTGGCTTCTGGGTGATCACCCTGTGCGTATGACACTGCTCCCTAGGGATGTATACCGAGTACCGGTATCGTTTGGTACCGGTTCCTAATCTTAACGATACCAGGGTACCGTTAAGATTCTGGACAAACGATACTCTTATTGATACTTTTTGTTCATCTACCTAACCATTGAGTTATCATTACACAGTCAAATAATCACAGAGATGAAATAAGAGAGACACAGTTCGCTTATTCTCCCAGACCTACCTTTATGTCCAGGCTTCTTCCAACACGTTCTGAACAAATGTTCTCCACCACTGGATCTTTCAACATCTTGTAATGTCTATTATTTACTCTAAATTGTGTTATAGTATCAATAAGAGAATCGATAAATACCGGTATCGATAAGGAGTATCGATATTGGTATCGGTATCGATAAAATCATAACGATATACATCCCTACTGCTCCCCCACCTTGTCCTGGTTTAGACGCGCTCTCGTTCTTGTCCCGGTCTCAATCCAGCCCACCATCTTTCTCTCTAAATGGCTCCAGTTGGGCTTCAGGCTAGCCCATCATAGTCATGCCACTGGCACCCAGTCTCTTGCTCACCATCCTCCCCTCCCGTCTCTGTTGGGGCACATGCTAAGGCAGCCTGCATGGCCACCATCCACGGTGAGGAGGAGCAGGAGGCCGTCTTCATGGATGAGAGATGCGGACCCAAACCGCAAACTGCAGACTCGGGATGGGCGATATTTTATCGTGCGCGATATATCGTCAAAGAAATTCCCCACAATAATAATTTAAATTTATCATTTTTATTGTGAGATGACAATTTTTTAGGTTGTGTTTGCAGTTACACGACTTTGGTTCTTTTAATAAGCAAAGTTAGTTTTGCTGTTTGCATTGTTTGAATAAACGTGGAATTTGGTCTCATATTTCAGACTTGTTTGCTTGGTGTCACTACAGTTTTGCAATTCAGGTGCACTACTTGAACTTAATTGATATAGTTTAGTGGCTTCTAGTATTTTGTAGGGCTTTTAAGACAGAATTTAGTGACAGATTTAGAATACAAAATATCTTGCTGATAGTTTTTATCGTCACTTATTGTTACCGTGATGAATAGAGAGAAATTATCGTGATACATTTTTTAGTCTATATCGCCCATCCCTACTGCAGACCTAAACTGGCCGCAGTCTTATCTTTTTCTCTCCCACCACCTCAGCTGATGGGTCGAAGCGGCATCCCAGTACAGAGCTGTTCTGTCCTGTAAAGTCTGATGTATTGATCAGTGATGGATGTTCCTCAATCTGCTGTCAGTTTGCATCCAAACAACTGATGCAGCTGATGACAGATTGACATCCATCACTGATCAATACATCAAACTTAATGTCTGCCAAGTTTAATAAAGGCTGAAATAGCGATGTGTCACCAATCACTCTTTCACAGAATGCTACACATATAACTACGCCATGACTTCAGCTCTCCCAGCTGCCATCATAAATCAGCCGTAGCACAGTAAACACAAACTTTTGAGCCCATCTTGTTTATCTCGTTATGTTGAGAAAACAACAAAATTAAGTTATCTCGAGAAAACGGTAAAAAAAAGAATAGTAGGGGAAAACGACCGCTCTTGGCTTCTGTAGCTTTCTTTGTTAGTCCCACTGAGGTAGTTAAAGGTGCTGTGTAATATAATCAAAGATAAAAGTATTTGAAATATTATGAAAACTGTTTTTATTTTTGTGTCTAATCACTTGACTGTTATGTTTTAATTCCTATAGAATGAGTTTTGTATCCACTCTTTTGGGGGGGGGGGGGGCACATAAATGCCTTATTTGTGCTGTGTCTTTTACTATGGTGTCTCTGACGGACAAACAACTGTGTTGTAAAATGAGAGTCTTTGGAGTTTTAACGCTGCAGTACCAGCTTTGTTTGATAGATGCTAGAGCTCCATTTGTGATAAGTAATGCCTTTAAAGGCACAAACACTTTGTCCTCAAATTTTTTCATACCCTTCCATTAAGAAAGGGGGAAAAAATCAGCTGTCTATGAAATAAGTTGAAATTGACAAAAGTAATAATAGATAAAAAATCATATGAAAATCATGACATTGATTTTGAACTGTGGTTCAAAAGAAATATTAAAAACAAACACACAAAAAATATAACAAGCAAACAAGCATAAGGCTCCTAAGCTGAATTGCTTCTTTGTTTTTTAAAAATTATTATTTTCAAACACAATTCAAAAGCAATATTTTATTTCACTAAATTATAATTACATAAATTGATAGTACACATGTACATGTTTTGAAGTAGTTATCCATAATGCAGTTCTGCCCCTGAGGCCACTGGATCCACTCGTAGATAATAATAATATGTTCATGTCTATAAGAATTTTGACCACTGATGGCCATCATCCATTCACTATATCCTCATTTTCACTGCTAGATGCCAGTAATTCTCTAATTCTTACACACTGTAACTGTAATGTAGCATCCAGTAACAAAATTAGCACAAAAAGTATAGAAATTTGCATTTTGTTGATCATTTCTCCCCTTTAACAATACTAATGAGTATGCTAGTGTGCGTATGTATGCATTGTATTATACATCGTAGGAAAACCTAATTGGTCACCTTTACGACAAGTTATAACTTGTTAGGATTGTACTTCTGTGGAATGAGCAACACAGTTAAACATGTTGGTTGTGCTTCAAAATTATTTTGCCAAAATCCCCGGCTATATTCTTCTTTGATATTTACTCTTGTTTTGAGATTCAGGTGCTGCGAGGTGTGCCAGTCCAGATGTACAGTATGACTGGCTGTTAATTGATGTACAAGTCATACAAGGATGAGATTCTGGATCCTGATCCCATATGTCCAGAATCTGGGATGTAGTCTATCCTCCATGATGACATCACTCTCTCCCACAGAGCCTGAATCAACAGAGTACCTCCAGAATTTAGGAGTGGAGGATTGAATAGGCTGCTGTGAGTCCAGACCTCAACCCCACTGAGCACTTGTAGGGTCAGCTTGGTCATGTTTTATATGCTAGAGCGACCAACACAACCATGCTAGTCGACCTTCAACAACTCCTGGTTGAGCAATGGGATGGCATCCCACAGTAAAATGTGACCAGGCTGGTGACCAGCATGAGGATGAGGTACCACGATGTTGTGGCTGTGGATCTTCGTTTTTACTGTGGGAGAGTGCATTTATCCAGTCCACCAAGCAACTAAAAGGCAGCAGATATGTGTAGGGATTTTGGAGAAACGACCCGCACCTTTAACGTTCAATGTTCCTCATTCCAGAAGCACAATCCTTTCCAAGTTACACCTCATAAAGATGACATTTCAGGATTTCCAATTATGTATAATACAACTGGTTATATTTAAGAGGGGAATTATCACAAATTTCTTTACTTTTGCGCAAGTTTACTTTGATTTCAATTCAGCAATATCAGCGTGGGCCGTCGTTATGTTATTTAAAGCCATGGCACACAAATTAGGTAGAACTCTGAATCCATCAAAATCTAGTTTTTATTTCATAGGGTTCTTATGGTGAATCCAACATAAAACCAGTGAAATCTTTATGGCTCCAGCTGTCTAAATTCTTAAAAATAAAGTTAATACAAATGGCAAAACTGGTATTTCTTACTATTTTAAGAGGCCATTGAAGGGAATCTCACCTTTACTGAATAACTTATAAATCAGAGCAGTGTTACACTAACATGAGCACCAGCTTCAATGGATTACTATTGAACTCTAAAAGTATGAATGTGGGACTTTTCTTACTTTTTCAAACACAAAAGACATTTACAAAATCAAAAAGCTTTGATTTTTATTGATTGCAAACAAAACTTATACATTTCAAACATTTTCATACTGTACATCTACATAATATGTAAAATCAGAATTTCACAGATGGGACAAACACACCTTACAGAGGATTTTTATAGAAGAACCAATTCTGACAATATATTTGCACCTTTAAGTAAACAAATATCTTCCAATGCTAATAAAGTAATCCACAGACTTCAGCTGTTTGGGTCTTTCTGGTCACATTGAAATCGTGACAGTTTATGAAGATTTGAGAAACAGTTACTTTACATACAAAATCCTATAATTACAGATGGAAAGTTAAAGAATTACTGGAGAAATTGGGAAACAAAAGTTTTTTGTGTTAACCATACTCTAGTGATTTTAACTGGGACAACAGTGAGGCTGTAAATGCCCAGTTTTCAGCCTCAAATCGCATCAAGTTTACATATTTATAACATAACTTGTTTTCAGGAACAGCTGCTGTAAAGCTCTGGTTGGAGTGTTTTAATAAACATGTAGCAACCTGCTAATTGATATGGTTCAATTATTATGATCTACATTATTGCATTACTGGCATTCAGTTGTTATTCAGTAACTTAGAGTGACTCTATAGCAACCCTAACAAAAAAAAGACAAATCTTTAAGGCCACATAACAAAAAAAACTAAACAAAAAAAAAAAAACATTTAATCTGTTGTCAGCCATATCTTAAATGTAATTTTCAACTTGAGTGATTTTATGTATAATGTCTTTTATGTGAATAAAATGAAAGTATATGATGTGAAAACCATCTGAATGGCAGCAACAACTCTTACAGTAAGGTCCCGGGTGTGATTAACTTCATTCACAACAAATCACTTAGTCTTTGCCTTTTCTCTCCCGTCTATTTAAACATGGAGTTGAAGGTTCGTCCAATGATGATCCGACGGACTTCACTTGTGCCTGCGCCGATTTCATACAGCTTTGCGTCTCGTAGGAACCGCCCCATTGGGTAGTCGTTGATGTAGCCGTTTCCTCCTGTTGATAAGCAACATGGATTACACATTAGACATGTTACAGTGCACAGATAATGAAACAAAGAAATTCATGAATAAAAGCCGATCTTCGAACCATTAACAAGAATTGTTCGTCATTTAAAGACAATTAAAGCTGAATTATAAGTTTCTTTTACCTAAACACTGAATGCCATCCAAAGCAACCTGAGTGGCATTCTCAGCACAGTAAAGGATCACTCCAGCACAATCCTGCAACAGAAACGATCACGGTTACCATGGAGCCCAAAGGACTAAAATGTTTAAGACTAGTGAAACCGATTACATAAAAATTTAAAAAATGATTTAGGATTGAACATTAAACACCCTCACCATTGCACTGAAGTGTCCTTTGTCACAAGCTCGGGCTACATTGTACACGTACTGCCGACAGGAGCTCAGCCTGGTATACATGTCCGCCATCTTGCCTTGCATCAGCTGCAAAACAGATCAGGTCAGTTTAAACCTTTGTATTGTCCAGCTGCCAACTTTAATGCTTAAGAGCCATTTTTATTACTAATAACACAATAATATCGACCTTTTAAGCTCTACATAAAGTGAACTGTGATGGTCAAACCTGAAAGTGTCCAATCTTCTGTCCAAAAGCTTCTCTGACATGCAGGTAGGGAATAGCAGCATCCAGAACCCCCTGCATTATGCTGAAAGTAATATCACATTTTAAAAACTGAAGAGGAAATTCAAGTCTTATTCTTCAGAATATTTATACATTCATAATGTTTGAAAGGATGTTCAGACCTGCTTCTCTTACAAACACTTAACAATTTTTAAACCATGGCAATAAAAAATGTCCTGATGATTTGGAAATCCGTTTCAGCTTCACTTTGAAGTAATTCCTGAAATTCTCGGTTGAAGAGATGTTCAACTCATGGCAAACGCCTTCATACAGTCATTTCCAATGGACCAATGTTAAAATTTTACCTTTATAATTTAAGTATTTCAAGTATTTCCACAACCATATTTTTGTCTAACAGCTACAAATTTGCTCCCTCATGACTGCTGCATCTAGGTTAATTGTTTGTTTAGATATTTCACCCATTTGTTTTTTTTTGTAAACGATGCATCATTACATGTGTAAATACATGTGGGAGGGGGGCTTTTCCATTAAGTGGCAAGTTTTTATTTATTTCATGTGTGTTCCAGTCGTAGGTAGTGCCATATAACTGAGTTCATGGTACCTCCACTGAGGTTCAAAGAGAGCTGAGCTTCATGTTTTTACATAAAAAATAATGGAAAGATGTAAAACTCTACCAAATGGTTATGTAAAGACAGTGTGGACCACGACTGGATGAGGATCATGACAGGAATTGTCAGAGGCTATCCACCAGTATTTAGCAAAGGTTGTTCTTTGGTTTTTTTAAAGAAGAAAAGTAAAGCTACCACCAGCATACAATATATATATATATATATATATATATATATATATATATATATATATATATATATATATATATATATATATATATATATATATATTTTTTTAAAAAGACTTGTATTTCAACAACAGTGGAAGCAATGTAAACCTGCCCGTGGCTGGAAAATGTTCTCTTAGTTTAGGTCGAGATGAAAGAGAATCACTATGCAGAGTCAGATATTCATACTGAACCCCACCGTGCTGTTCGAGTGACAGGTGGGTTACTGGGATGGATCCTGTAAAAACTAAACCTGGCTGGTTTCTGAATTTGAGGGTTCAATACAATTTAAAAACCATCTGTGGCAGCAGATATTCACCAGGTTGCACCATTTTTACTAAATGAACAATTTTCAGAAAATAATACAAATTTTCTTTTGAAAAAAAATGCTGCTTCCTATTTGTCCACTGGCTTTTGTTTTTTTTTTTTCTCCCCGTTTATGTTTCTTGTTATATTCGTCTCACAAAAATAAATAAATAGGAGAGAATACAAATTTTCTAATTATTTTTTCCCTATTTTAAGAGTTTTTAAATCCTTACCCAATTGGTCCAGATGCAAGTACCAGCCTCTCCAGATCTAAACCGCTCATCATCACATATACGCCTTTGTTCAAAGGACCCAGTATGTTCTCCTCTGTAACAGACGGGTAAAAATAACCAACACCATCTCTGTAAAGCAATAACTTTGTAAATGGTCACATTAGCACAAGCAACAGCACCTTAAACTCATACCTGAGATCTTACAGTCTTCAAAGATCAGCTCGCATGTGTTGGACCCCCTCATGCCAAGTTTGTCAAGCTTCTGTGCAGTAGAGAATCCTGGCATGCCCTGAAAAGGATGGTAAAAAAAAAAAAAAATCAAACAAACCCATAAATAAGCAAACAAAGTCCCATCATTTGACTGTTATGATCCATACAATTTTTTAACACTTAACAAAAATGAAACCAAACTAATGTGCTACCTCTTCACATCTACAGAGTAAAAAGAACACTACATACTGTAGCAGAGTGCTGCGCAACCTCATCTGGTTGGATGTACCTTTTCTACAATGAAAGCTGTGATGCCTCTCTGATTTGCTTCGGGATCCGTCTTGGCATAAACAATAAGGACGTCGGCATCTGGCCCGTTTGTGATCCAGAATTTGTTGCCATTCAGTATATAGTAGTCACCTGGAGGGGGGTGGCGGGGGAGCACAAAACAGGAAATGTAATGAAACTTGAAATAGCATGGAGACTTTAAAGCACTCCTTTGGATTAAAAAAAAAAAAAATCACTCATAATTCCGCATGAAAACATATTTCAAAAGATGTTTAAAGCTTTAAGAGAGGTGTGATTGCCGCAGTGTAATAATTACCTATGAAATTGTTTACACATCACATTATTCAACAACTGAATCATGAGGCCTTTTATCTGGGAACACCTCAGGCTCTGTACTTAAACATACATAGATCAAACCACACAGCACTACTCCATCATTACCCTTACCATCAACAATAGTTGCACAAGCAGTATTTACAGAGCAAGAATGGGGGTGTGCCCACAGAACCACCATGTCTCCAGCCAGCTAGTGTATCAGTGGAAGCACACCACAGCTGCATTTCCCCTCTGTGAATCCTCCACTGGTGGCTTTAAATTTTCTGCTTTGATACAATCAGTTGTTTAACAAACCCAAGGGGCACCGATAATATCTTTGTTTTTCTCTACCCACTGGAACAGTTTGTACCTCCTCTCTTCACATCTTTTTGTCTTTAAAAACATGTCATGTTTGAACACAATTCTTAATGTTGATTTCAACTTCTTCCTTGACATCTTAAGCTCATCCTCAACCTGCTTTCTTTGCACTGCACACAGCAGAGTTTGGGAATGCCAGACTTTTGTAGGGGAATGAAAAATTGCTCAACTCACATTAACCAGACAAACAGCACTCATCTATGCAGCAATGCAAAATCTCAACACCCTAAAATGCCTAAGTCCACTTTGGAAGCAAACCTGACTTGTTTAGGTAAGGTTGAATGATTTTTTTTTTTTTTTTATCTTACAGTACATGTCTGAAAGGATTTCTGAACACACTGTATATGACATTAACTTTTCCTCTCTCCTTAAAGCCTGTATGAGGTTGCACTAAATGCTCCTCTTATCAGGCCACATAAGCTTATCAGCAACATGACATGCGATGGTGTTAACTGAAATAGACACATAATTCAGTCCTTGGCCTCAAAGGCATTCATTAATACAAACATTTGGCTTTGCTGTGATCTTGCCTGTGACAGAGTTATAAAGAGAAGTACAAATTAATGCAGCTTGTTGTAACAGTCTTGGGTAAGCTACACACTAATCAAGTTGTTTGCACACTTTCAGTGATAAGTGCTAAATGTCACCAGAGTTACTGTAAAAACCCCACGTCACTGCCGCTGCAAACAATTCTCTAATCTTTTCATCAGCATCAGTGACCTGAGCAAAGCTAGAGGAATGAATAATTGCAGGGTGATGGATTTCAGATGACAATCTGCTCTAAGACTGAAAACAAACATTTTGGCTCCTGCATGTAGTTGACATTGTTGATTTTGGTAAAAAGTGAGTCTGCGCATCTTCAGCAACCAAATTCCTTAAAAACTGCAAAGTATGACTGCGGCTGCCCGTGACTGTTAGTTTACCTTGGTCTTGCAAATTTCCTGAATATGCATTAAAAAGCAAACTTTCACGTTTTATTTACCTGAATAACAGCAACAACAATAAGTTATACTTTAGCTGCAGTATCAGCAAGTTCATTTAGGAGTTTCTCAAATGTTCATTCACAGAAGTTACCTCAGTCGGTTCCAAGCTGACCCATTATGATGAAGATGATTCAGAAAGTCAGTAAAATTGATCACCTAATGATAAGCGATTTTTCATTTCTTAATCTTACCTCAAGTCCCTTTAAAGGAGTTCTGCAATTGAGGATGCCAAGCATTGAGCCATTTAAGAATTTTTTCCTCTGCATTTGCAAGCATGTCCTCAGGTGTGCCGTAGCATGAAGTTACTGTCTTACTTTTCATCCCCAATTTGAAATTCTCCACACATTTTCAAATGGGGGATAACTCAGGCATGTTTAGTACCTGTACCATCTTCTTCCTAAGTCATGTCTTTGCAATGTGTGCAGACTGTGGTTTTGCTTGGATTCCTTGAAGGGGTTATGACATCAAATTCCACTTTTCTATGGTTTTGGAGATATAATATTATCTGTTGTGCACTGATGAGACCATGTGAATGTCAAGAGTGAGTATCAAAGTCTCTGTTCATGGAGGTCAGCTTTGTGTCCTTGTTCAAAAACGGTTGAATTAGACAGCAGCGTTTCTTTCTATGTAGTCAGGTTTCTATGTAATTCATATTATCCAATTATAGCACACCATCAAGCAAATAAGCCCCTTCCCACTTCTGCACTCCTTCCTCCCAGCTGACACAATGGCCTGAGTCAAGCTAGTCTGCATTCCTGAACATCAGCGAATTCAAGTCGGGTTTTCAAACAAATGGATTCGGAATAAAATAAAAAAAAAAAAAAAAACTGCAGCAACACTGAAGGAGGCAACCACAACATTGTCATTACCTGTAAGTCTAATTATTTTCTAAATGCTGTCTCGTCTGATAAACATAGTTCACTGTCTGAAGTGCCATGATGCTAACAGATAGCCTTATCAGCAAACAAACACTAGCAGCCAGCCGACTGACCCAGTTTTTCCAAATAAGGTTGTAGAAAATCAAAATTTAAGTCAACTTGGTCTCTGGGTAGAACTGCATATCATCATGGCACCCAACCCTTTTAGTGAGGAGGGAAATCTGGTGTGCCAAAACAACCCCCTGAAAAAAGTGACATTACTTTTCTTTGGAGAACTGACATATGCAGCAACATTTAATTTGAGTCAGGTGTGTTGAAGCAGGGAAACAGAGAAAACCTGCAGGACAGTGGCCCCCCGAGGAAAGACTTTGAAAATCCTGTTCTACAGTCTCATTTAACCTTTTTGGCATTAATGATGCCATCACAAATATGTTGCCAATCTGGATGGCCCTTTTCAACTGGACTGGAGCCGATGTCCATTTAAGAAAATAAAAAAATAAATAAAAGATCTTGGGTACTGAGTAGTCTGTCCACAATAAATGTTCTACTGTTTGATGGTCCATCTAATTCTAAAACGTGTCTGAGCTCACAGTTGACACTTCTTTGCAAGGTTAACACAAGGCTTCTGTTTTTTTCCACAATGTTGTTTAAGTAGCATTAGTGAATACAAATCATTATTTACTGCTTGTCAAAGGGGTCTCTGTAATCCAATAATCAGTCAGTTATATCAGCTGTTGGTGAATGACAGAGTTTGACGCAGTGTCAGAGATCACAGCTGACAGGTGTTCAAATTAAACTTGAACACTCCCCTTCATTAGTGGGGAAACTCTAGATTCCTTGCACTGTTTAATGATATAAACTCAGTGTTTAGACAGAATAACTTTCAGACTTGTAAATAATCCATGAATACAAAAAAGCAAATATGACTCAGTTTTCTATCAGCACCCACATGGAATTGTGGGAGATAACGTGAGGAGACAAGAGGGGGGGGGTCATGAACTGCCTCATTAGAGGCAGGCTAAGTTTTGGAAAGGCTGTCACAGTTCACTCATTTGAACCTTAAAAAAAAAAAAAAAAAAAAAAAAACTGTGAGTAAATCTTTAATAAACATGCAGGCAAGACAGCTTACAAATATCTCAAAACCTGAGTGGCACGGAAATTTTGCCTGCCAGTCCAGTCTGCCAGCTGGCTACTGTGTTTGCAAACTGGATTTTGTAAAGGTACTTAGATTATTACACATGCCACAGTTTCAGTGAAGACTTATCTAATCTAAATTGATGGAACAGTTCACTGCCAGATGAAGAAAGGATTCATTTTGTACGACTACCTATAGCAAGCATTTGCTTACTCTCCCGCCCAAATAATTAATTAATACAATAGTTAATAAATAAATCCAATTTCCATTGCGTGGCACAAAGATTTGCAACATCTTTGTGAATAGAGAGTGCACATCTTACTGTATAAGTATAACAGAACCCACTAATTTAAATTCAAAGCAGGTATATCACTAATGCAAAACAATCATTCACAAGCTTGGCATCCCACCTTTCTTTGTGGCTTTCAACCTCATAGACACAACATCAGAGCCAGCATTAGGCTCGCTCATGGCCAGAGCTCCAACATGCTCTCCAGTCATTAACTGGCAAGAGGGGAAAAAATGGAGATAAATCAATCTATAAACAGTCAAGTCAACACTCTGCTTTGTTTTAAGCATTCTGAAATCTCTCGAAGTGAAAAAAAGTTAGGCACTGACCTTCGGCATGTACTTCTCCTTCTGTTTTGGATTGGCGTGTCGCACCAACTGGTTGACACAGAGATTCGAGTGGGCGCCGTAACTGAGGGCAATGGCTGCTGACACCCGTGACATTTCCTCCATCACAATAACATGGTCTAAGTAGCCCAATCCAGTGCCCCCATCTTCCACTGAAAGGGATATATACTGTAGTGTGAGCTGAGAGAACAGCCTTTAGTTCACAGATTATTAACTTATGCAGTACACCAACTAATCCGTTTCTTTGTTAGCTATTCTGACTGTTGAGTCTCCATCTGCAGATCTTTGACAGCTGCCATACCTGGAGCAGTGATGCCGAGCAGTCCCATGTCTCCCATTGCTTTCCAATAATCCTGAACAGGGAACAATCCAATAAGTTTCTAAACTGAAATACTGCCTTGTTTCATGGCAAATTTATGGTAAAAATAAAGATCAAATACAGCAGGGGTGTGGGATAAACCACGCTAATCAAATACTTACGACAATCTGAACCAAGTCATTTATTTGGGGACTTTAGGTACACATTCAATGGAGTTCTTCAACTCACCCGCATTCCTGGAAAATCGTTAGTCTTGTCGATATCATTTGCATAAGGTGCAAGCTTTTCTGCGCAGAATTTACGAACCGTCTGCCTTAGCTGTGAGAAAAAAAAGAAGATGAAAAAATAAGTATCTATTTAAGTTAAATTACTCGTATGTTGTTGCTATAAAAAGCCTATACATTTTAAACCAAATATGATGGAATCTTGCACAACAGTTTTGCACTTTTCTCACTGGGATAGAATGTTAAAATGACAGCATTAATCCAGACGTGTTGTGATAATGTTCAGTATGAACAGTGCATCAAGATAGCCGTTAGTCACAACCCTACAATCTACAATCTCAACAAATCATTCTTTGCCCTGAAGATGGAGGCACAATTGTAGAATTGATCTCTGTCATCATAATAACATTAAACACTCCCCGTTCTTCTTTTCCAAACACACCAGAATATTTTTTTAATTTTAACCCCCCCCCCCCCCCCCCATACACACCCCCCCCTTCCCCCCCCCCCCCCATACAAAAATAAAAATCTGTCAGACGGGTCCTTTGTTCATTCTTATAGGGCCCCCCCCCTTTTAGAATTTGTTTGAGTTTTTTTTTAATATTTTGAGATTTTAATTATTTTTTTTTTTTTTTTATTGTGGTTTTTTTTTTTTTTTTTAAATTTCCATTCCCTCATTCATAACTTTTTCCCTTTTAAAAAAAATATTTTAAAAATCAAAATTCGGTAAAGGTTGCTTTAAGGATTACTAGATCTTAATAAGCTGCAACCTCTCCCCCTTATCTGACAGCATAGTGCCTTTCACATCATGACCGACCACTGGACGCCCTCAACTGAAGAGGTCAAGGCTTCATATTCTTACATTATTCTGTCAGGTGTCTGCATCCATAAATAGACCATTAGGCTATTAGACATGGATGTAGCTAGGTTAGGGATTTTACAACAGTTCAAAACTGTCATTACAGGTATATTTAACCTAATTAAAAGACAAGATTATGGGGCAGACCCTTTCACCCAATCAAATACTTCGTATGAACTCCACCCCCCTTCTCTCCTCCAAGCCAGTGTCCAGTCGTCTAACTTGGAAACAAAATATAAGATACTCTACCTGTAAACCCACGTTTAACTTGATCAATCTAGACTGAATTACATTTAAGGAACAATATTTTACACCGTACAACCTTTCGATTACGATAAACTAGTTTCTAACCTTTCAGGTATCAAGGTAAATCATTAAGGTGATTTACATCAGACCAAGAGAAAATGTTGCACAGCTTGCTTTAGTGGGCTTCTTAGTTAAATTGCAAATACAACAACTTCAATCAGTATTCGGTATCTTCTCTTGTAAACAATTTAGCAGGTGGTCATAGCTGTATGCTATGATCAAGGTCTGGCTGTCTGCTTCTGCTAGCCAATGTTATGTCATCAAGTCATGCGGGCAATGTCCTTTAAAATATATGTATTTTTTGTAAACATAAGCCATTAAACATCACTACAAACTAAAACTTTGTTTTCGTGAGATTTCTTGGGCTGTTTTTACACGCAAACTGCACGTCTGGACATGCGAGTGAACTTTGTTTTGTTAGCACTGGCTAGCTAGGGTAGCTAACCTGTATCTGCTCGTCTGTGAGTCCGTTCACCACGTCGTCCACCGGGATGGAAGCTCCGGCACATCCTCTCCTCGCCACAGCGGGGATGGACAGCCTGGAGCTGAGGCGAAGTGCGTTTCTGACAGCTAACATTGTGCTGCTTGTAGGACTTTTGGTAAAAAGAAACCTTGGCTTGAGATGGGTTGGAGATTGCCCTCTATCACGGGAATGAGAGAGGTCTCACTCTGAAACTTTTTCACAGTACCACAAACGTCATCCACGCACACGTTCATTCCTCTTCTTCGGCTTTATTCACGCTACATAAATAACTTTATTAGTAGTAGCGTCACCCAGTGGACACCACTGTGAACTTGTAAAATTGTATTTTAGAAAAGTATCAAACATGAGCATTTTAAATACCTGAAAAAGGTCAAACTTCCAGCAGATTCTGAGTCCCTGAAACAAGTCTGCTTGGTTTGTTGTGTCGACTTAGAGGTGTGAAATATTCACTTTAGAATACTACAAAACATTGCTTTTGAAGCACAAAAAAACTTTTCTTTGTTTGCCCTACATAAAAAAAGTTTTTGACTCTTCATATATAAAAATGTATATATATATATATATATATATATATATATATATATATATATATATATATATGTATATGTATATATATGTATGTATATGAAGAGTTCATTTGCAAAAATAGCTACCACCAATTAGAAAAAACAGAGTTAACTGCTTCTGCAAATAAAGTCTTCATTTACTTTTTGAATATTTTCACCAAATCACATTCACATGAAGTAGAGGGTTTTAATGATGTTAAATGGAGATAGCAGGTTTGTACCCGACGAAGAGCAGTTAAGTCTGTTTTTTCTAAATAGTGGTTAACTGTTTTTGCAAAAGAACTCTCCATATATACACACATATATATATATATATATACACATAAAAAACATATATGGAAAGTCAACTAGAAGAAAAGAAACTGAAGAAGATTTCCTTTAGATCTTCACATCACATACAGAAACAGCAGCCGATAGAGACATAAATAAAACTTTAAGCACAAGAATGCATACAAATTTCTGATGAGCACATTCATTTATCAATACGTTTGGTTGTATAAATGGTGTACATGGCTCGCTATGAAGTAAAAACATGACCAGACCCAATTTCACTGAACTCAAGGTTTGTTTAAAAAGCTTAATACATCCATCAGCCAAAACTGTTTCCACCTTCCTTGCTTTCATAAGAAGCACTCCAGCCACACTGTCAACCTTCAAACTCCTGAGCCAACATGTAAATCCCGAGTTTAGAGTGAACCCATTCTCCTCCAGGCCGTACAAACCTGGCTTCATTCAGTGTGGCCATAAGGGACTGTTGACCCTGGACCGTCAAAGTAGCAAATGACTCCTGGAGCTCTGATGACCAGGAGATGGCCTCTGAGTTTTAGGAATTCCTAAATATGGCCCATGTCTCCTGAAAGCAGCTGATGCTCTCCAGACGAGGCAAAACTCCAGGGGCCAGAGGCTGAGGGTGGCGCACATCAGTGGAAAGAATTTATGAGCTGACTGGCCAAACTGGCCATGCTAAGGGTCTAATTGAGACAAAATCGCTTAATAAAATCCTGATGTAGTTACATTATGCCCCAAATATGTCTCATGCACTTTTAATTCTGCAGGATTCTGCTACTCTTGTATGAGCTATCATTTTCTGTACCACCCTTGCTATGATGCAGTACCAGTCAAATGTTTGGACACATTTCCCCATTGAATCTTTTCCACTATACAGTTTTTTCATATGTTTTTCTTCTTCAAACCCTTTGGAAAAACATGCCACATTATGGAGTTTCACTAATGCTGCCAGTAAGAAAATATGAGCTCAGAAACTGGGAGTCCTCTAATGATAAAGATTTTACTGCATTATCCAAATTTGGCTGATATATTATTATACTGATGCATATTTCTCACGGTCTGTTTTGTAAGCTGTTGTTATTTCCCCATTAAACCACATTCTGTGCTCATTACATTATATGGTTGGCCTATTTCGAGTATTTCACCATCTACACATAAAGTTTGGTTTCTTAACGTATCACTGATGATTGTGTCAGCCTTTCTAACATGCAAATAAAAACATTTAATAAATTTCTATTGCTGCCACTTGCAGCTATTGAATGAGTTGTTGATTCTGAGGCCAAACCACCCTCTGACCAAGCCATTCTTTTTTTTTTTTTTTTTTTTTTTAACTATAAAGGAAATTAAAAGGATTTCACTTTAGTCATGCTTTGACATTTCATTAATGAGTAAAAGAAAAAAAAAAACCCCAGTAAGAATGACAAATGGTTTGTGATGTCTACCAGTTAAATGAAAATATCTCATTGTGGTTTCCATCTGTGACTGTAGCAGTTACTCATCTGTCTAGACTGTCATTTCTTACGATTACACATAATCTGCAGATAAAGTGTTCAATCCGGGCCACAGTCTTCCTCATCCTCACCAGCAGTTGTTACTGTTCAAAACTTTTCAGACACTCAGAATCTGGTACCCACTGGGAGTGTAACCAGTGTCCACCAGCAGCTTCCCATTCATATCATCTGGGAAGAGAAAACTAAAAGATTTATGGATTCATGATATCCCATTTACACATCCTGAAAGTATCTGTTGAAGACTTTGAACATTTGTTGTGTTAACCGACTAGTTTTTATGTTATGTTTCATAACATTTACAACAATTCAAAGCAGGTTTATTTGCATATAGTGCATTTCATGTATAAAACAACTCAAAATGCTTTACATAAAACCATGTAAACAATCTGTAATTGAACTTAAATTAACATGATGTTATGACATTGATTGAAAACAAGACATGTAAAGTCTAAATCATACTTCCACAATCATTTCAATGGTTAAAAATGTTTAATTGACTGTGTGAACAAGAGCAGTGTCTGCACTGGTATTGCAAAACTGCAAGTATTTGTTACAAAACCTCAAACTAAACCCGAAAACAAGAAAAAATGCAATTCTATCTTGAAATATTTCTATTTATCTATTTTTTGTTGAAAACATGCATGGTCGCTTAATCTCGCCATTGCCCCCAACTGGCTCCAAGCCAAAATTAGCATGACTGGAATCACCTGGTTTTTACTGGGTTTGTGTCTAGTTTATCTGAAATGAGATAAACTTTGCTTTTCTTTGCTGTGGATAGAAGGCAAACCTGTGCATCAATTGCAATATGCACACAGTGATTTGCTCAAACATCTGCGAATCAGCTGTTCCTGCCTTTGGGTATTGACATGTAGTACAAGTAATTCCATTTTAATGAATCAAGCTGAATTAAATAATACTTCATTAATCCCAGTGGGATACTTTATTGAGGAGAACAATAAATAAGTAAATAAAATTTTTCAAATTATATTTTAAGTTGATTGATTTAAACTCCATCAAGTGGTTTTCGACAAAGTTTTTGGCCATTACACCCATGAAAACTTTGCTGAACTTCATCATGGACATAATTTGCAAAAAAATTGTTTTATTTCCAAATAATAAAAATTCTTGATGCCTTGATAGGTTATGTAACTCATGCAAGTCTAAAGATCTGCAGATATATTTTCACATAACATGATTTATCTTTGAAAAACCTGTCTGTCTGGATTGTTATTTCACCCCAAAAGCTAACCCATATGGTTGAGGAGCAGAGTCATCTGTCCTTTAGAAGAAAAAAGACGCAAAAATAGTCAATATCATGGCAAATTTCCATTTCCGCAACTGACTTTTTAACACTAAAGTTAAAGTATAATCTTTCAAATTCTGAAGTAGAAAAAAGGAGGGAAAGTTGCATCATGCAGATGTTTAGGCACCAAACAAAACCCAAAACAAAGCTTCAGTTTTCATGGCTGTTTGTTCATAGTTATCATAAAGAAACATCTGCTGATGCAAAATTTAAATCTTTAGAATTGATGACTTCTCAAACTTTTCCCTGGTAAGCGGCAGCCAGTGCCTCCTCTGTATACCCCAAAAGTAGAAACACATACAGTATAAAGCAAATCATTTTTATGTACAGTGCTTGTCACCTAATTTGTTATGCAATAGGATATGGTCATTTCCAGAATCACTCAAGGTCAAGCTAGGATCTACATCACAAGGCGTAAAGGTGCATGGCTTCCATTCCATCCTGTCCTACTCAATCCATCCTTCTCCCTTTTCATAACTGATGGGCAAAATTCAGCTTTTATTGACTTTGTCATCACCTATCTGACCACACCTTCAGTCCACCTGAAGGGTTGAAAAATGATGTGATACAGGATTCTGTGTAAAACAACAGGACACTGAAGTCCTGCTGAGATATAACTGAGATCACTGTCTATTTTATTGTTTTGACTCTGCTTCTGTACAAATGCTTTTTATTTATCAGAGAACAAAACTTTAGGCTACATTTATTGTGTAAACATACTCATTGGCCCGCAATCATGAGAAACTGACTTTTGAAGAAATGTTCTGCACACAGTTAATACTTCACCAAATGAACAATAGCTGCAAGTTGTTTACTCAAACAAGCCCTTGATGAGTAGATATAATTCACATGAATCTCATCTGGGTGATGGTTCAGTGCATTACTACAGCCCATGGAAAAATCTGACCTTTTGTACCACACATCTAATATAGTGAATGCCACTTATTTGCTCAAATTAAATTAGTGAGGTGGAATTATTGCATAACTTCTTGGGGAATTATTAGTTTCTAAGTTCTGTAACTGACTTAGAATTTTTCAGCTGACAAAAAAGATAAAAAAAAAAAACAATTTTGTTAAGATTTGTTTCTTTTATAGCTACTCAAAAAGAGTCCTGTTTTTTTTTTTGTTTTTTTTACCTTACTGCGTGTGTTCGCGCGTCTATCAGCAGATGTATTCCGATAAAAGAACCAAACACACTTTTTTGCCCGTGTCAGTAACGATTTAGTCTTCAGTAAAGATTTAGTCTGCGCTCAGATTTGTAAAACTGCAAAATATTAAAAAGACCGCAGCTTTTTCTTTTCTTTTTTTTTTTTTAAACTTAACGTGTCAGCTGGTTTAATTTTTTTCAGCCAGGAAGCGAGAGGCAATGCGGAAGATAATTACCACCGTAAGCTTGGGTGAGTGAGGGCGCCGGCGCGCGCGCGTGCAAAACCGCGCGTCGAAGCGCGAGCCACGCCACCACCAAAGAGGGGTTCCCTTCACCGACGGCAGGCGACGAGCTCAGAGGCTGGCAGGGGCTTTATAAGCGTCAAAGCTCGGGTAATGAGCAACAGGGAGGCGCCTCAGTGGACGCTCAAAGTCACGCTGAGCTGCGTTTGAACTTTCTGAAAGTGAAGTGACCAGATTTGAAAGCTGAAGTGAAGCGCCTCTGCTCCTCAGAGCGCTTCTACGACTTTTTCTTTATGCCCAAAGAGTACAAGAGAAGGTCCTCCAAAGATTTCGGGCTCTCTCTAACTGGAGTAAGCGACGAGGCACGTTTAGAGCGAAGAGCAGCGGGGAAGTCTTCCCAAATTTGCGATGAGCTCATACACACAGCCGCTCAGGTCGCCCCGTCGTCCGGAGCACCGGCTGTGATGGATGCACCCCGGGTACCTCAGGTTATCATCACCCCAGAGGGAGGCGACTCCGCCCGGGAGTTCCAGGAGGAAGACTGGGATGATGGAGCAGACGGGACTTTGTGCAGAAAACTGTCCACATCCTCCATCTCATCTACAGGATCCTCCGTTCTGGAGTCCGAGGATGACTTGCTTAGTGACAACGAGAGCAGGAGCAAAGGCATCATCACTTTGGAACACCTGATTGACCCTGGAGAGGTGAGTAGATTACTTTTTAATATGTTTTTAAAAATTGTTCCTGGATTTTAAAGACATGCGGTAGGTTTTAATTATCAGTTCAAGAGCAAAAAGACGCTATCAGGCTCCCCTCAACAAACATGGCTCTAATCCTCGGAAGTCTGTTATTACACAGTAACAGGAAAGACCTGACGTTTGGCACAGCAGCATATAAACAGCAGTCACCGAAGTGCTTCATCAGAAAACACCACTGGGAACTGTTTGCTGCGGAGACGAGGCAATTACAGCGATGACGTGTTTTCTTCAAAATGTTTAGTTGACTTTCAAGTAACATAAACTCACAAACAAGCCTTCCAGTTAAGGCTTCACATGGGACATTAGTCACTTCCACATTTCAGAGGTTATTTTTGGATCAGCTCTGTGCTTATGGATGATTTGAGCTCTGGAGGATTTCACTGGTGATGAAGTGTCAGAGTTGTCACTTTTGTCTCACAGTTAGAACAAATGTCAGAGGAAGAACAATGTTTAGACAGCCTTGGAGAGCCCTGCCAGAGAACGCAGGATGATGACCAGGAAATTAGATTTTCCATTTTGAAATGATGTTATCTCCTTATGTTTGATGGGGTATCAAAGCATTTCATGTCACCTTAATGGTCCCAGCAGCTATATGAACTGAAACCAACACAAAAAAGCTCCTGGCAGCACTAACCATGCTTTGTAGTGAATGATGGACTACTTGTCTGGGGTGTGTACCATCCTGTTTATTGATTTTTATCATCAAGGCCACATGGAAACATCTTGCCAGGAAAAATACATTCTCTCTCGTTATGTTCTCGGCTGTGATCACTTTGAGTGTGAGTGGATAACTCATGCATTATGTAAAAAAAAAAAAAAAAAAAATATGTGTTAAATGTGAAAACAGCAAGTCATTGAACTTCATGTTGTGGAACTGTTCGTCCTGATCTTTAACGCTGCACGGCTTAGCTCACACACCAGAGTTGAAGGACTGCTTCTAGTTTAATCAACATTAACGTGTGGAAGTTTGTTTTCTTTTGATATTTTTGGTAAACAAAACATTATCTACAAATAAATATTTAGATTTTATCAGAAAATTTACAATTTTTTGCAGCTCAGGAGCTTTATTATTGTGTCTCTATAAATTGGTAAATTAAGTGTGAGCACAGTGAATCACTTGTGTGTTTTAGCTCTATTGTTAACACCATAATCTGCTTTTTGTCCACACTGTCACCATGATAGACTCAGACTGTCACAAGATGTGCATGCATGTGCTTTATGGATCGACCACTTCTCTTTGCCTTCTTTATTCAAGGTCTGTAGCCCTCACTTTCATTTAAACAGACTGAATGTATTGCATGTTGTCAAAGTGGATGCTGTCCAGGCCATCGAGGCTAAGTTTGAATTTTTATTTTCTGAAAAAAGTTTGTTCTTGTTGCTCTTTACTGGTTAATGAAGACATTCTCAGTTGCACTGGAAATTTGTTGATCATGTCAACTTGTGAAAATAGCCAGGAAATGTTCTTGTCCCTTCAACCTACAGAAAAACACCCCCACACACACCAAGCAAACATGTCATTGTGTAATAATGTTTTTGTGGTCAGTACCCAATTTTAGCCCTGGCCTTTGACATTTAACAAAGAACCACTTCAGGAAGCTAAAACACTTGTGAAGCTTCTGCTCATTCACACTTCAATGCAGTTACATCGCTACGCAGTGGAATTCCTTGTAGATTGTGCATATTAAAGATAATTTTGGTGAATGGAACAGACGAGAACATTTAAGCATGTGGAAAAACAGGCTCTTTGTCACAACAGGATTAATTCGGGAATGACGCAGTGCTGTACATTCGCTTTTTTTTTTTTTAAGATGCCTGCACAGCTTCACATGAGAGCATTAGTTATTATGATCAGCCTGCAAAATTCAAGTCACATGAAGGTTGATTTCAGCCATCTGTATGTTTTTTTAAAGTTAGACAAACTCTTTTAGATCAGCTTGTTGAGTCAGTGTCAAAGAGAAGGTGCATCTGACAGAGCAGAAGACCGACATGTGGGGTGCTGATGAAACCAATTAGGAAGCAAACATCATGTTGGCCCTCTAATTGTTATGCTTAACTTTTGAAAACTTTTGAGGACTTAAGTATTTCCATTAATCTTTGTTATAGGAGAAGTATTTGATAACTAGAAGGAGTAGTTTATTTAAGGATTAGGTTTCTAAAATAATTAAAATCTGTGTAGAACAAAGTTGGTTATTTTTAGGCCTTTCTGCTCACATGAAACATGAGCAATCTAATAACCTCAGAATGATCATTTATTTTGGACGATTTAAAAAGATTTTGCTGATGATAGTTAGGTAATTTCACCAAAGAAGTGATTTGAATGCAGGACTTTTGTAATGTTTTTGCTGTTGTTGGTCTTGGTGCAGCTTTTGATGAAGCATACTCTAAGTAGGCAGATCAGTTAGCTCAAGTTCAAGTTCTGACATGAGAGTAAAACAGTTTTCCCCTCCGTTTAAGGGGAGGAGGTGGAGGTATTTGATTATTGGCATTTGTCTAAGATAATACAAAAACAACTCAGTGGTGATGTGAAGCATGGCAAAGAAGAGAACCCATTACGTTTCTCTAAAGCTCTGAGATAAGGCATTAGCCTTGATGGAGGATGTGCTCTCCACTTCCAAAGTGTTATCAGTCATTAAGGCCAGCACAGCATGGGGAGGGGGTTAGCTTCTGCATAGTCATGGTCATTGGATCGTCACTGTTTTCACACCAAAACTTGGTTCTGTGTTTCACCAAGTTAAGTTCACTCAAATTATAGTCACCACTAACATGTTGAAAACATTCAAGAAAGCCTCTGTCTCATAACATTAGATAACGTGCAGATAAATGGGAAAAGTTGTTAGATTAGGGAAGCCATGAAAGTCTTAAGTGTTCACATTGAGTTAAGATGCATTAAGCATATCACCTGACATTTAGAAAAGCCTTGGCTGGCTGCAGTAGAGCTCTGCTGTCACTGAGGAGGTAGGTGTGAGACAGGAGCTGAGCGGTCTCATGATCAAGAGTCTTTGTTTCATTTCCTGTTTCATTTACAACAGAATAAAATGACTGTTTTAAAACTTAAAGGTCGTAATGAAGAACAAATACCAGCTTTCATTTCCCACACCAAAGAGGTTTAAATTTACCCGTCATTAAATGATCATACGGTGGTATAACCAAGCGTGTGGTGTAAATGGTGAGAGCTAAAAAAAACATACAAGAAAAATAACCAAACATACAGACGAACTGATAAGTCACTCATCGTTTTTTTTCTTTCTTTCTTTTTTTTGGTTACTTGTTTAGTGCTTTTCACAAAATTCAATTCTCTGCAATTAGTCATATGACACATGAGAAGCTGCTAACAAGCGAGTGGGTGTTGAGATGCTTAAAACAAGAGCAGCTTCTGTCTGGATTCTATTAGTGTTGATCTTTCAAATTCTCCTCTAAATTTCTGGAATTTCACAGCAGCTGACAGGTTTGTCACTCTTCACTCGCTGGAAATTAAATCAGATTTTTTTTTTTTTTTTTTTTGGCATAAACAAACGATGTGTTCAGTTGCTCATTTTTCCTTTTTGGTGTTCAGTAGAAGACTTTCTCTGTTTTGATTTAGAGGACGAGGCTATTACCACACCACGATGGAGATGCTGAATAGAGATGTTAAAAGCAGATACAAGTTTCCATCTAGCTGACCTACATTGGAGGTTTCATGCTGTGGAAAAACTAAAATCTTGGCATCAGATTTACTGGCCGGAACTGCTTATGTGATCAGATTTCCACTCAGATATTATTGGATGGACCAAAGTCAGTTTTCATTTCTTTTTCCTTTTACCGGATACTTGATCAGGGCATACAAATAATCTCCAAAATATAAGAGCTAAACATATGAGCTTTTGTTTATTTTAAATGTTTATATTTAGATTTTTTTTTCCATTAATTTCTTCTGTTTATTTTCTTGCATTTTTCCAACAGAGCAAGTCTTGGTGGAAGCTAAAGACATACATCCGCTGGCCCTTCAATGCCACCCACAGGAAAAAACTGAGCTGGGTTCAGCTAGCCGGACATAAAGGTGGGATATGTTCGGATCTTGGCATGAAAGAGTAATCCAAATGTCCATTTCCAATGAATCCCTGAAGATTCCCTCAGATTTCCTGTCTGTTTTATCTCTGCGGTTCTGTCCAGTTAGTCACCATTCATGTTCGGGCCACGTGTAACGCAGCCTAGAACGAAAGCCTTCTGATTACACAGATTTCTTCTTCTAAAGAAATTAAAAGTCAAAATTAAATAAAAAGACATTTTTATTTTAAAATGACCTTCAGGAAGAATTGTGTTTTTTGATTAACAGAACAAAGGCTGCACCCTCACATATTTTAATTTCTTATTTGCTAACAATAAGAAGAGTAAACAGGGATTTAAAAAACAACAACTCTTAACTAGTTCATATAGTTCATCATCAATGTCAAAGATGGAGGTTTTTAAAATGAAAAATCTCTTGATGAAGTTTCAGTGATATGAAGCCATAAAGCCGCTGCTTGTGTACACTGGTTTCACCATCATTATACAATTTATAATTATATATTTATTATATAATATTTATAATTATATAATTTGTAATTACTGGTTCCAGTTACAAATAACTGTTATAACATTTTTAATACACTTCATCATCTGTGAAGAAAACACAGTGAGGTTTACATGCTTTAGACCAATTACGGGAATATATATGGGCCACATTTTTCTTAAGACTATTTTTGTGCCAAGCTAATGTTCAATTAGCTTGAGGATCATTGCAAATGGAAAAATGTTCACAGAAAGAAAGTAAAACCATTTAAACACGCATGTCGCTTATCATAATGGATGACTATAGCTACTGTTGAGCTAAGATTTATTTTGACCTTGCATACATATCTCAGGAATTCGCATTCGCACACTAAAGACACACCCTAGGATACTAAAATATCTCTACAATCTCCACGTGTGAGGTGAGTGAATTCCTTGACAGTCGAACAGTCAGGGAATTTTGCATGTCTGAAAACCACCTTTATCTCATCTCAGGCAACTTCAAAGCTGCAGGTGAGGGCACCATTCTGAAAAAGTACTCTGAGAATGAGAAGGAGTGTTTTGAGAAGCTGAGGGATGACGTGCTGCTCGACTTTGTACCTGGATACCACGGTATCGTGGAAAAGGACGGAGAGTCTTTCCTGCACATGACCGACTTGCTGACAGACTTTAACCATCCTAATGTGATGGACTGCAAGATGGGAGTGAGGTAAGGAAGTGAGGTCCCCATCTCTTTGTTTATTATCACAGTTTATGTGTTTAGTCATTTTTTATGTTATTTTTAATCTGTTAGTGCAGAATTTCATGAATCCTACTGCTAACTTGCAGACTATTTCTTATTTACTGGCGTGTTTTCTGTATAAGAACGGATACTCATGTTCTGTGAGAATGGACTATAAATAATAAAGTGCAGACGTGTGACAGTTTAAGCACCCTGACGTGGTTTGGCTTCATAAGGGAACACCTGTTGTAACTGCAGGCTGTATGCTTGGCTTCCTGCCACAGCGGGCGAAGCGCTTCACTGTCTCATGTACACAACTACACAAATACATAAATGCATGAATGCACTCATGAGCGCATGTATGCATGTTTGTATGTGCTCAGGCAGGCATATACTGTATGAACAAAATACTTTATTAAACAAGCAAATGCTTTTACTCACAAATTGTTACAGACACACTATCAGGTATAGACATGCATTAACCTTACACACGCACACATGCATAGGTTCATTCCTAAATTGTTTACTCCTTACTTTTGTGTGTTTGTAGTACGAGGCTGTTCATACACTCACACACACGCTCACTAAGGGTGTCCCTGGAGACTCCCCTTTGTCAAAAACACTCAACCACAAAGTTACAAAACCGCTAACTTGCTCAAACACACACTCAGGCTTTCACACAGTTAAGTGTTGCACACAGGAGTCTCCTCGCAGCTTCCTCCTTTGGCACAGAGGAAGTGCAGCTCACAAACTGAAACTGAAATTCACATCTGTTTGAACATAACTCTTTACTATGTGTAAGCCAACGATGAGTACGATTCGGTTCTGTTCACCAACAGAGATAAGGACCAGTACGATATGTTGCTCTTAACTGAGCAGGCTGCTACTTTGATTGTATTTTCTCCCTTATAGACATCCCTATGTGTGAGCAGCAGTTCTTTCTCATGTTTACTGCAGCAAAAAAAAAAAAAAAACACTGGCTGAACAGTAGAAGTATCTTGTCTATGTAAGTCACATAAACCCTTTTTTAAATTTGTATAAAAGGAGATAACTGAACAGTCAGGTCCTAGCCATGCCTCAATATTACATAAATACTAGTTTAGATAAACCACATTGTTTCGCAAAAAGTAAAAAAAAAAAAAAAAAAAAAATTCTGACAAGCCTGCAGGCCTCAGTTAGCATGTTTAATTTTAAAGTTCAGGAGAACAAAATCAGAAAAAATACAAGAATTCATCAGGAGAAGATTTCTTTTTGTTTTTCTCAAAAGAACATGGCGGCACAGCTTAGATTTTGCAAGGTTGCATCTGAACAAACTACCAAACCTTTGTGACAGTGTCCTTTTCACAGATGAGATCAAGGTGGAGAAGATAAGCCACAAGGCACAGAACCAAATACCAAATCATCATATTTGGTCAAAAACAGGATGCTAACTGTGAAGCACGGTAGTAGAGTGGTGATGATTTGGTCTGTTTTTCAGCCACAGGACCTAGCACCTTACAGCCATTGGGCCAAAGATCAATTCTTTTGAATATCAAAGTAACTTAAAGTCAAATGTGAAATTCTGTCTGGCAGCTAAGTTGAGAATCAAACAAGACAGTAGTGCCAGAATGGCAGCAAACCTACCACAGAATGTTGAATAAAGAAAAAATAAAGGTGTTGAAATGGTCCAAACTCCAGACTGCTATTGGATTTATTTGGTGTTTTGGACCCTTCAGAGAGCGGTGCATAAACAAATGTCAACAAAACCTCAATGAACTTAAACACTGTGGTAAGGAAGAGTGGAGCAAACATCTCAGTGGATTTGCCAGAGGAGGTTCCACAACTATTGAATAATTTCTTGTGCTTTTTTGTTGTTTGCTGCTGCTGCATTTTTTTTGTTGAAGTAATAACAAAATTCAATATGTGGTGCTGTTGTCTTGACCAGATTATTTTCATAATGCCCTGATACGCCAAACCCTTAGAATTACAAGAATTACTTTCTTTGAAAATGACCATATAATGTCTCTCAAGGGTGTTCAAACCTTTTGAAACACACTGTCAGAATTATCTATACTCAGAGAATGCATTAATAAAATCTTTTCCTGCCACTATGAAAGGACTTACCTGGAGGAGGAACTTGTGCGAGCGAGGGAGCGTCCCAAACCGAGGGAGGACCTATACAAGAAAATGGTGGAGGTGGACAGTAATGGCCCGACTCCTCAGGAGCATTTCCAACAGAGTGTCACCAAGCCTCGCTACATGCAGTGGAGGGAGACCATGAGCTCCTCCAACACCCTGGGCTTCAGGATAGAGGGGATCAAGGTAGCCGAGTTTCCTGTGAAATCTATCTACATATATCATCAGATTTCATTAGAATGAAGCTTTTTTTAGGAATGGCTTCTGCCGGGCATCGCTACCATCAAGGTCTGAGTAATGGAGTGATGCATTGAGGATTTCTTTTCTGTAATGTCGCATCTTCACATTGGAACTTTGGATCTCACTTGTAGTAACTGTGAACCTCTTGGTAATCCCTCAGTTTGGGTGGCCTACACTGTTTGGGACTTGTTACTTCTTACAGTATCCGTTAGAATGATGGAGGATGCTTTGCTTTTGGGGGCTTTCAGTGCAATAAAATGTTTTTTTACTTTCCAGATCTCGACACACTTGTGTTCTACTTGCACGCCATGATTGAAGTGTGATGACTAACAACTCATGTAAATTAGATATTTTAGTCTGTAATTTCTAATGAATTATCAAAACGAGCCATAAACTTGATTTTGTTTTGTCATTATAAGATATACAGTCATTATATGGGGGGAATTCTTTCTTATAAAGATGTTGTTTTATATATATATTTTTCTCTTTAGAAACATGATGGTACGTGTCGAACTGACTTCAAGAAAACCAGATCAAAGCAGGATGTCATCAAGGTGTTCAAGGACTTTGTAGGAGGGGATGTCAACATCATAGTACGTGGCAGGCAACTCATACATGCATACTAGCTGTATTTATACAAGTTAGACACAAACTTGCTTTACAGTACTGTACATAAACAGAAACGGCAAAGTCGGAGCCTTCATCAGCTAAAACATGTGAGCTGTGTATGCTCTTACATCCGTGTCCAATGTTTAGACAGTGCTAACACAATACTTTTGTCTTCTCTACCATTTAATTTGAAAAAGGTTTGGCCCAGTGTAATGGCAAATATTGGGCCTAATCCAGATCTGTGTTTAAACAATCCCAAATGCAAGGCAATAAGTAAATACTCACACTCTAAGGTGCTTTGAATTTTGGGTTTCAAACATGCCTACACCTTTCTGCACTACAAATGTGTGTCTTATAGAATGATTTTACATTTGGTCAACACCTTTTTTCTGTTTTTACTTGAAACACAGACGTCGTATTTGAACAGGCTGACAGAGATCCGGCAAGCCCTGAACACGTCCTACTTCTTCCAGCGACATGAGGTGATGACTGAGCTAATGTGAAAATGAGTCACAAGTTAATGAAAAACGTTGTGCTTTTGAAAATTGATCTGAAATTCCACTTGAGAGACCGAGCATTATTTTTGCAGTTTGGATCATGTAATAGCTAGCGCTGTTTCGAGGCCTGTTTATGCTTGTTGTTATGCAGTTTTATCTGTCTCCTGCGTCCGTTACGCAAGTAATTTGGTCAGTTTTTGGCGAGCTTGTGCATCCGTCACTTGACACAGAAAACTAACGTGTAATTGTCAAACTATGACCTGTGACAGACTGGCGACCTGTCCGAGGAATACCCTGCCTCTCACCTAATAATTGCTAGAATAGGCTTCTGCCATCCCCGTTACCCTGAATTGAACTAAGTAGTACAGAAAATGAATGAATGAACCTACAAAACACACCCTCAGCCTCGGAAAGATGTAGAGAAATTGGTGGAACCACTATCAACCATCCCTCACTGTTTTCTGGGTGAGGCTCTAACAAGTTAAAGCTAAAACAAACTAGGTGGAAAAGCAAGTCGGTGTGTTTTCTTCGGCTTGTTGAAATGGTGAGGAGACGTGTTTTGTTTATGGGTGTGATAGCATGAAATCATGTCAGATTGTGTAAACTTTTAAGTCCCATCCAAAGCTGTTATGAGAAATACAGGAGTGGACACAGGTCTACAGCCTTCATTTTTCAGAAAACTGTTGCACAAATATGACCCATGAACGGCTGCGTTTTGCCACTAGACTAATTCTGAACTACAGTTCCAACTCTGAGAAACATGATGAATATGCCCAGACATGTCCAAACCTTCTACTTCTCTTCATTTGTTTTCCCTCAAGACAACAGGGCAGGTAGAACTCTGCTGCCTAAAGTTTGCTGCAGAGACGACTGCTGTGTTACGACTGAACCGCAAGAGATTGGTCCACTAACACTGACTCACGTAACTGCTGCCGGAGCAGCCAGGTCAGGCAGAGTGAAATGGAGTGGTGGTGTCTTCCACTGGGGAGGCAGGAGCTGTAATTGGGTTTGGCAGTAAACATATCATTAAGTCTGACACTAGTACAGCTAATGATCCTGGAGACACTGCGGATATGAGAGGGCATGTTTGCAAGTTTTCTTGTTTTCTTTTTCTACTTTGTCCCACTCTTATTTGCAATGCATGTTGCTGAGGAAAAAGCCAAGGAGTGCTTCCAGCCAGCTGTTGCTCTGAGACACACTGTGTCTGTGGCAGAAAGCCTGTGGGGAAGCAAGCTTTCTTCTAGTGGGCAGAAAGTCAATGAGGCCTCTGCAGTTCTGATGTGTAGCTGAAAATAAACTAAGTGCAAGTGTTTGCTTTATGTGAAAATCCCATGATTCCGGCACTCAGTTAGAGGTAGCAGCCATGATCATTATATTGCTGTTTGTTCTTTACATTATGAGAGCAGCAGAGTTTGCAGAGACTTTTGAGGAAGTGCTGGGAGGCTGGACTTTAGGTGGAGCTCATTAGCATATTTATAGATCCCCCCACTCACTGAATAAGGAAGGACCTCGTTTTGTGTGTGTCTATGTGTGTGTGGGTGTTTATCCCTCCGGCAAAGTTTGACAGATTTCTAAAACCAATTGAAGCTTTGAAGTTGTTTTGTGGCAGATTGCAGCCCTTTTTTTTTTTTTTTTTACATTCTGTGTTGTTTATTTTCTTTGATAACATAAAAAAGGCTAATGATAAACCCTTCATTTTTTCTCTTAGGTCATTGGCAGTTCTCTCCTCTTTATTCATGACCACACAGGCAAAGCAGAAATCTGGATTATTGACTTTGGCAAGACCACGGCCTTACCAGAGGGCCAGACATTAAAACATAATATTCCCTGGCAGGAGGGCAACCGTGAGGATGGTTACCTGTGGGGGTTGGAAAACCTCTACCACACATTGGAGTCTGTAAGCGACGAAGAGCCCAACAAAGAAACCTGTTGCTCGGTTACCGAAGAAAACAGCCAAACAACAGAAACGTTTGACCCCTGACTTTTGACCAGTTGTTTCAATGGACTTCACAGAGTTTATATACTTTGATTTGCTTTGGGTGATCTGTAAGCACAGAAATGCTACAACAAAGAAAGTTTTCTGTAGCCAAATAAATGTTACACGAGGCACATCCACTGACATTGACAGAAAGGCATAATGGAGCCTGAACAGAGAGAAGCAGAGAATTTCACACAATAACTGCACCATCGAGCAAATGCACTGACACTAATTCAACTTCCTTCAAAACAAACAGAAGTGAAAGTGGGGGGGGGGGGATTCTTCATTTCAGTTTCAGAAACAAGACGTTAAATGTGCAGAAAATGCTCAGAACTGATTTTAAAAAATCAGTGTGCACAAGTTTCCAACTCAGGTTGGATCTAAACATCTACTGCAACAATCAGCTTTAAACTCTGTTCGGGATGAAACTGACTGACAGACCTCACAGTTGTATAACTACAACGTCAACACATTCCCCATGATAGCACTGTACACTGCATTATGACCAGACTACATTATGTTTGCCCCTTTTTTGGAATGCTGTATTTTACTGTGTAGCAACTTTCTTGCCTTTAATTGATTTAATTATGTAATCAAACTTATAATTACTACTGCAACACTTGATGTTGCACTGTTGGTTGTACCACATTTTATAGTGTGGGTCATTATAAAAGCTCAGGTATGATCGATGTTGTCAATCATTAAATGAATCAACATGTGCATAAAATCTAAAAGAGAACATGCAGTTTATTTTGGTTTACAAAGGTAAACACTATTTTGATCTTGTGCACATCGTTCAGGACTGAGTCCACGCTTACATTTCATGCCACTGGGACAAAAGTGTGGGTGTGAGAAAACACACCAAATAGATAAATAAATATTGATTTATTTGGGGTTAGGGTAAATGGAAGCGTGAAAGACTGTTAAGTGTTTTGAAAGTCTTTTTACTTTCATTCAAAAAATTCTTAGCTTAGATGAACACTGAGGAAGATTTTAAGCTAATGTTGAAAGAATATTCAGTAAACTTATTGAACTCAAACATATATGTTTATTTAACTTATAATAAAATAAACAATTTACATGTTTAGGTTCAGCACAATGTCACATGAGTGATAACTACTGGACTACATAAAAATAATGCCAAAATTTAACAGAAACATCCACTTAATGCATCTGTAGCGCTTACAATCTGTTGTATTTCAAAGCTGAATACCTCCACCTGCTGGACAAATGCAGGTACTACTACTGCTGCACCTGTACATGCAGAGCAACAGTTTCTAATGACAGAGATCAAGTACAGATTCAACTTTAGTAGAAGCAAAAACACACTCTAGTGATCAGAAGCAGTCAGCATTAAATTCTTCTAATGGCTTGGTATATTATACCAGGACTTATGGTAAGTCATCCAATATATTTTCAGTAAATAAATCAGTTCTTTCTAATCAAAGACTGTTGCTTTAACAAGAAAATTGTTCCAAAATTAAAGCAAAAATGAATTTTTTATAATGTTAATGCATTTATTTGATATTTTTGAAGGGATGCTTGTACGTTGGAAATGATTTTCAGTCATTTCTCCAACCAACGTTTGTATTTAGAGATTTAAAAATATATATAAAATTTAAAACCAGCAACACACTCATTGGGTGATACATCTGAATCGCAGGGAGGCCAATCAGGCACTCACATTGTGTCTACTGTAAATAACCATTTATCTCATATTTATGTACATCTCTCTAAAGATGTGATATATGCCTCTGCATCAATGGCACTGTAGCAACATGACTAATCGTCCAAAGAAAAATTAATTCAAAACAATGGACTTTTAAAAAAAAGTCCAGTGTTTTAAATAAATTTTTTTGGAAGCCTTTCACCTGGATGAATGAACCTTCGCTGACAACTTGCCTAATCCATTAGCTTCTTTCTTTTTCAGAACCAGGCATTAGTGTTTTTTCAAAAGTTAAAGAATAACTGGACTTATCTGACTACAAACATATGTCCAGTCTTTGTTTCCATATGAGATGAACTTGTTTCCTGATCAACAACTCTTCAGCATTTCTTCAGTGTTGGTTGTATCTGGTCTCTTTGCATCATACAATTTTCCGATTATATTTCTAGATGCAGTGATACACTGTGTTAAATGGCAATAGTTTCTAATTTATTCCCATTCCCATGTGGCCATACTGATCTCAGTGACATGAGGGTTCTACGTGCAGTGCTGCGGAGGGACCCAAGTTCACCCATATCAGACAATGGTTTCTTTGATCTCTTTTACCCAGATACCTGAAACATTTCTCAGTATTATGCATAGGACTTGCTGAAAGGCCAAAGTAACTTGCATTTTATTTTGCAACATATTGATGCATCTTTGAGTTTGAGTTTAATTGTTGAGCCACAACTTTTCCTAACCAAGCCTCTGGGAGATGCTGCTTTTACTCCCAGTCTTGACACCCTCACTTGTCACCATACTCAATAAACTTCTCTTGTTTTTCCTTTCAATTTCTATTGAGTTTGTTGCTGGCATTAAATGTGAAATGTACTTCTGTTTTCTAAATGCAAGAAAATTGGTCACTGAAGCCTTTGTAAATTATTTCCTTTATACTGCTATTTATTGTTGTAAATGGGGGTTAAAATAATAATTAAAAAAAACAAGTTTTTGCTGTACTTTATAATAACTTCCCAACTTTTTTTGAGATGTAAAGAGTAAGAAAGTAAAGAACTCCTTACATGTCCTTTAACTGTGGACAACAAACACGCAGATTAGATGAATTTATGTTGATTTATTTGGGGCACATTTAAATGAGAGAGTGAATGTGTGATAAACAGCATATTGCATTCAATAAATTTGCATTTTCATTGTTTTTACAGCTTATAAAAATGCAGAAAAACATTTTAATTGAGAATTAAACCAAAAGTTCAGGAACTTAGGAAATATACACTAATAAAACAAGAAACCACTGTTTGTTTGTTTTTCTTTGTGTAAAAATATATCCAGTCATCTTTATAAAGGTGGATGAGTATTTTGTTTTGATACATTTTCTTAAAGATGTTATTTTCAAGTTGAGTTGAAAACTAAGACACTTATATCAGCAGGCCTGAACATACAGTAAGCCTATATAGCTCAAAGGTAAATTTAACTTTTCATTTAACATAACGTAAACCATTTACATATTAAGGTTAAAAATATAGATACATTGTTGACAACTACTGAAAAGACTAAATAAAGTTTAAGTCAAAACATAAATACTGAATACAGATATCCATATTTTACACGTATGATTAAGACCTGCAGCAGCTTGCTCAGTATTCAAAAGCTGAATATCTCTCCCTGCTGAGATAACACAAGTACTTCCAGCACTGCATCAGCAGATGCAGAGCAGCACTTTCTAATGGCAGTGATCAACTACAGATACATGAACAGAAACAAATACAAATGTCCAAAAGAGGGGGAAAAAAGCTACAAATACGACAGGTTAGTCCAGTGTATATAATTCTGTACAAAAATAGCAAATATCTTCACAGCTGCAAGGTCATCCCCAAACTCTTCACTTACACATTCATAAAACTGCCTGTAGGCCAAATAAATACTGAGACATGTAGGAAGAAAGTTCATCCAACATCATTATTAAGTGAATTAATCTGTTATCTCTGATTAAAGGCCACTGATCCGCTCCAGCTCGGCACATTGCACAAGGAGTGACAGTAGGAGGCACTGCGCTGTAGAGGAAAACCAATGGAGTATGTACTTTTGGCAAGGTTTTCTCTTCATAAGCTCCACTATTCATCTTGAGAGAATTATATAGAGGTTTCATGTCACATAAAAATCCTCATCTGAAGTAGCTCAACATTGTTGGCAAAATCCATGCTCGCTTTCTCTTTGAGAGTTAGAAATGACGATAAACACCGCTGTTGTGTCTATGCATCGAATATGAAGCTGCAGCCAGTTTGCTTGGCGCAAAAAGTTGCATGTAGCACAAAACGGAATGGGAACCCTGAGAAACAAGTTCCCCATCTCTGTATTGACGTAGGTTTAGAATCAGAGCTGACCTGATCACAATGGGAGTGTTAATGCATGTTAGCTAAATATCAAAATGGGGAACACGGGGGGCCTGGGGGCAATCAGTAGATGCACTCTGGGGAAATCATCTGTCCCAATCTTGTCCAATAGCATCTACTGTACCAACAACTCTGAAAGTATGGAAAGATTTATATATTACATGCCAGAAAATACTTGTTATTGCAGTCATCTGGGAGGACAAATTTTCACATTGAATGGGCTGAATGCAAAAGTACTAACTACAACGTCCTTTCCATGTATAACTACAAATTATTATGACTATAATTGGGATTTCATGCAACAGCAACAAACGTGTGTGTAACTACTTTCCAAAGCTGAGCCATGTTACAATGAAAACTTCTTGGAGGTCCTTTCCCCTGTGACTCATAACTTTCGGCGTCTAGTGTTCAGACTGAATACTACGGACTTCAGCACATAACTACCGAGGTTTATATGAAGCAAATACAGTTGAAAGAAACAGCTAAAGAAAGAAAGAACTATAAAGTAGGTAGGTAAACAAAAGAGCCTATCAACAGCAGATTTCTGACATCCATCACCAACTGTGGACATTTCGACGGCGCAGGGCTACGTATCGCTCAGTATTTCAGCATCAGTGTGTAGCTACCAGTGTACCAGAAGCTCAGGACAAGACTCTGAGTCCAGCATTGGCTCTCTGTATCACAGTACAGAGATGTATTTGGACGAACATAAGTGTTACAGTGTGTTTTCCAGCATACCATAAGCTGTAATAATTTGATCTAGTGGCTTTACGACCATGGTGAAGCTTTCACGGTCATGCATATTTTTTCAGACACCTCAAGTCTCAATTTGTTTAAGATTCCAGCTGACATATTAATATGGTTTAAAATCTCTCTTGGCTGTTTCTTAGATGTGGGCAACGCTGAGATCTTCAGACAGAGAAAAGCCCGAGTCTCGATCACGAGTGGGTTTCTCGGCTTTGGTATGTCTCCTCACGTCCTCGTGTCCATAGCTGGCATGGCGTTTCAGCAGCAGTTTGGGCATACAGGATGAGGAGGTATGAAGGCCTAGTGCCAGACCCAGGGTAGTTCCTGGGGAGACATTCAGAGGAGAACTCATAGTTGTGGTGACTTCTGGGGCTTTGGCCAATGGCAGGTTCTCTGCCTCATAGCTCTGCTCATCGTAGGCGTAATTGATGTTGCCACAGGGGAAACTCTGGAGCTTAGCGAGGTCCATACCAGCTTTTGTGGCACCACCAGCTGGGGTCTTTTGGGAGGGCGTGCTCGGGCCAGCCTGAGTGTGGCAGGCAGGAGGTGGAGCTGGGTTGAGGTAGGTGCTGCTGACGCTGTCACAAATGGTTTCGTTGCTCTCTGAAGCTGGGCTGCAGGTCTGTGAGTTGGTGGTTGAACTTGAGAGTGGCATGGACTGAGTGTGAGCCAGTGTTTTCTTCCCCATGAAGTTTTCCAAGACCCAGGAGCCGTATGTTGGGTTCCAAAGGTTCTTAGTCTTATTCTTCAGCCTCTGGCTTCCTGAAGAGGAGCTGTTTCTGGAGCAGGGTCGGTGATGTGGCGGCTCAGAATGGATGCAGTTGGTCCCGCCTGACAAACCAGGGGCAGGAACGGTTTCAGCCCAGGACGGCTCCAGGACCTCTCGACAAGACGTCACTTCATGGTGGACAGGTTGGGTTCTTTGCAGGAGAAGACGGGGTTTGGTAGGCTGTAGGGGAAGTGTAGGGGGGCCGAAGCCCATGGGTGAGAAACCCAGTTGTGCGGGTGAATCCTGGCAAATGGGGCGCGACACCAGGTGTGGAGTGACACTGGTGGTGGTGGGGACTGGAGGACGCATTACTGTGCCTCCATCATCCTCTGTGTTGGGGCCATATTCTACAGGAAGAGGTGTATTAATCACATCCGGGTCCTAATAAAGACAGATAAGACACGCAAAAAACATTATTCCACCTGTACCAGAAAACAAAATAAGAAGGAAAGGTAGGGAGATGGAGAAATGGTGTTTGAATTTGGTTGAAATATGCTGTGATACTGCATATTTCATATCATTTACAGATGAAGAATACCTGAGTGCAGTAGTTAATTCTTTCCAGGATTGTTGAGAAGTTGGGCCGGTGATCAGGACAGTGCTGCCAGCACTGGGTCATGAGCCGATAGCTAAAAAGTAACAGATGCAAACTGATTAACCACATCATAAATGTGTCACTACTGGAAAATTTGTTATTATCCTCACTGCTGTTTATCAATCTTAGGACAGAAACAAGCTTTCTAATGCCATATGAGCAGGAAAGACAACGCCCATCCTGTGTCATCATTATCTTGGAAGACTTTTGAAATATTTACACCAGCAAAACCAGCCTGACAATGCAACTCAAGGCTAACAGAAAACATCTCAGGTCTACTCCGCTGGACAAGACGGGCTCATCTCTTTTTTTCTGCACCTCCTGTCTGTACTCACACAGGCCCTGGGCAGCCCTTGGGTGGGTCCATCCTGCCTCCACTGGTGACAAACTCCAAGACCTCTTGGTTGGTTTTACAGGGATATGGCATGTAACCCAGAGAGAGGATCTCCCAGAGCAACACTCCAAATGACCTGCAGGGGGAGACACAGATCATCAGCTGAGGGGACGGTTGTTTTCATATAAAACTTTTACCAGAGAGACCTGTGCATAAGGTAAACTAAATCCACAAAACAAAAGAATGAATTAAAAAAGAGACAATGTTCACCTTATTTCTATTTACTAACTCAAGTCAGCAGTTTTCCTGAAACAAAACTGATGCTTGCTGCATGCAGTGTTATTGCTTCATATCTTACAGGAAATAGTTGGACAACTTTAGCAGAACCCAAAAATTTTAGTGGATTCTAAACGGTCTTTGTGGTCAGACTACAGCTGATTTTCTACATATTTCCACCAACATGATTGACTATGAGCAGCTGTTTAAACCCATTATCTTGCACTCTCCATATTGCCTTTTCCACTACAATAATATAGATTTTTCTTTTTTTCCTCATCCTAATACAGCCTTTCTCAGTCGAGGGAAATTAAAAATTTGACTTATTTTGGACATTTTTAAGCAGGACAGGACGTTCTTTGTTCAGTCTGTCTCTGGAGATTTTCACTTGATTAACACAATAGCTATACTTTTCCTTTTTATAGCTTTGTTTAATTATGAAATTATTTTCTAAAAATATTCACTACACTGTTTTTCTCCATTTAAGAAGTTTGGCTTTAAAAATATAAAACAACAACAAAAAGCCTTGGTACTTCTAAAAAACAAAACAAAAAACAAGTCTGTTTTCAGTTTGAACCTGCAGCATCTGGTATTAGTTGTTTTGTTGTCCAGAAATCTAAATGGGGAAAGTGGTGTGTCAATAGTTAGTATGAAAACATGATATGTAGCAACACTCACAACTTTGTGCCATAATTTATTTAGCAGCAAGGTGTTTCACACCAGTACAAAACTGCCATCAGTTTGAAACTGAAAACAGACCTTAGTCTTGTCTTACTGTTTATGTTACAGTGCACATGAAGTTTTCATACCAGGTATCAGTCTTGCATGTGAAGATTCCCTCCATGAAGGCCTCTGGAGGCATCCATTTGACTGGCAGCATGGCACGACCACCTTTTCTGTAATAGCTAGCTCTGGAAAAGAAATGTCAGAGCCAGATTTGGGAATGAACATTCATGTTCAGTTTGAAATAGAAAACAAATATGACAAACTCATGAACGTTTTTAAGTTTGTTTGACTCTTGGGCGGAAAAGCGGACATGCGTTCAAGTATTCCAACAATGATATTTCCAAGTTCACACCAGTTCTTGTTCCCATGAGTGATATTATTGTAAGTTGCCATGTCAGCTTTGGTATGTGGGCAGAATAGCTCCTGAAGATTCAGTGTACAAACCTGTAAATATCCCGGGCCATGCCAAAGTCTCCAATCTTGGCCACTCTTTCAAGTCCGGAGCAGGTAAGAAGGCAATTTCTGGCAGCAATGTCCCTGAAAAACATGAACCTGTTACCAAATGCAACTTTATGATGACACCAAACCCTAAAACCTTTCAAATCTTATTACTATATTATTTGTTTAGTTCAATATATGTTGTTTTATTATAATAGAAAATGGAAATTGTCTTTAGTATGTATAGTCACAGTTTTCACTTTGCACACAAACTGCAGCCTGAATTTCAACAGCCAGATGCAAGTCTGAACCTGTGAATGAACTGATTCTCCTCCAGGTAGCGGCAGCCGCAGGCGATGTCTCTGGCCATTTGCAACAGCTCCCGCATGGTGAGAGAAGAGGTCTGACCCTGGATACAGCACAGCTCAATTAAGTGAGACACACAGAGCAGTAGCTGCACATCCAGACATATAGTTGTTGCATGGACGCACCACTCTTGGTCTGTTCTGTCTCAGAAAGCTTTTCATGTCTCCTCCGGTCATTAGCTCCAGCAAGATGAAGCGTGGCAGGATGTTCAGACTAACCCCGATGCAGTGCACAATGTTCTCATGGCTGAATTTACTGCAGAGAAGATATGGGATTTTTGGTTTAGGAGGGCTGCATTTGTGTATGCTCATTATTAAAAATATGCCACATACAAGCAGGCAAGACAAAGAAACAGAGTTGTACATTTGTATGGATACACTTTAGTGCAGCAAAATCTTCAGATGTGGTGACCACAGAGCAGGCCAAATGAAGGAACACATCTATAGATATGACTGACAACTGATTGTACAATTACCTGGACTGCAAAGTTTCATTTCATATATTATCTTTCAAAAGTTGTGGAAAATAAAGAATTTGGGCTAAATAAATGGCTGAAAATCACCTGTTTGCCTCCTCAAACTGTTTGGATTAACCTTACCTCATAAAATTTGGGAAAAGAGATTGGATACTAAAGATGTACTGGGTGACTGGGTGTTAACAAAATCATATGGCGTGTGTGTAGTCCAGTGCACCTCATAATCAGCGCCTCCATCAGGAAATCCATTTCATCCTGTTCAGAGCAGATTTCTGGAAGAGTCTGTAGAACAGGAAAAAAAAAATAAGAGAAGCAGTTTGAAGTGTGTATGCCATCATCAGGAGGAACTGCATGAGACCTAATCAGTAGAGCACTGAAAGCAGGCAACGCCACGTAGAGCTCACTCAGTTTCCTTCTTGTTGCGTTGTGTGCTAGTCTGAGGGAACGGCTAAACAAATCTGCATACATTTAACTTTTTGCAGTTGCGGGATTTCATCTTTGTACAGTCAGAATATTTTCAGAATTCTAAGAAATAATTAAAATGACATAAAAAACCCACTTCTACAGTAGATAAGTAGGATTTCAGATTGGATTTTAGTAGAGAACAAGGAGCAACAGACTGGAGTATTGGGCGCATCTATTAAAGAACAACTTGACTTCTTTTGCCTTGCAGAGTGCGAGCTGACCTTTATGGCCACCTGCATAGGGCTGCCATCAGGACTCATTCCCAGAACTTGTCCCTCATAGACTTCACCAAAAGCACCATGTCCAAGAGCCCTAACAAAACAAAGTGGAAAACTCTTGCATTTAAATGGAATTGAATGAAGGCACTGATACATTTTGACATTGCATCTTCATGTCATACAGTACCTGAGAAGCGTGATGTTCTTGCGAGGCACTTCCTTCAGATCGCTGAGTGTGGCAGCCTTGCCAGCGAAGCAGTAGTTCGGGTTGTAGTCCGTCATGATGGTGGAGGAGCGGATCTTGCTCAGCTTGTACTCGGGACTCTGCAGACGCCCCCTCACTGCGTGCAGGTCATTCTTCCTGCGGTACCACACTACAGAGACAAGATCAAAGAACAAACAAGCTGGTTTTTACTTTGGAGCATGCATTAAAATGATTACCCTGATTGTAACTTGAACCCAACCTGCATGCAAGTGGCAGAGGCAACTTCCTGACTATAAAATGTAGGAGCGCTAACACAAGGAGGGATCATCTCAGCAGTGAAACAAACAGCTTCACAGACATTTTGTTTTTGTCCCTGAAAAAAACTGAGCCGACAAATTGTTGCACTCCACTGCAAAACTGGTGGACTCACTCTGAACAGCTAAAACTGAAACAAATATGGATGAAAACTGGCCTCTCCTTGGTTACTGCTCCTAGACTATCTGTGCCAGTGAGCTTTTGGACTCACCCGCCATGGAGGCAGCCCACGTCCCCGATGCAGGTTGGTAGTCTGCCAGGGAGGGGGAGTGGCGTGGAGGTAAGAGGTGCCGTCGAGCCATCGCCCGGTGCAGATGCTAGGGACTCAGGGGGGTTGGGGATGGGGGGAGGGGGTTAGGGATGAGGGGAGTATTGAGGAGGAGAAGGAGGTCGGATGAGGAGGAGGATGGAGGGGTGGAGGAGATAGGGACGCCCAGGGCACAGACTACCTCCCTGCATGGGGGAGAGCTCAGGTGAAGAGACACCATTAAGCTGATGGGTGTGTATATGTGTGTGTGCGTTTTGCAGCCATTTCAACAGCCACACTTTTTCTTTTAAAGAAAAACTTAATAAATCCACCTCTCTTCAATTTTTTTTTATTTCAAAAGTAAGCGCAGAATTTTCAGCCATGTAGTTCTGATTTATTTATGTGCAGGAGCAAACATTTGCACACAATGCTGTTAGTGAAGAGTCACATTAAAGAGCTTTGCTTTATTTAACCATCTTATCTGCAGTCAATGTTTAATTGCACAGTAATTACAGAGTGTATCTGTGTTTCACTGGAGCACACTTGTTAATTTTATTAACATCCAAACATCCTCATTTGTTTTAAAAAGCTTCCGTCTGTTCAGAGATTCAGAATGGAAAACATGTTTTTTCCGTCTTGATCACTAGCTTGTGCCAAATGCCCACCTGATGATTCAGACCTTTTCTAACTCTTCTTGTCCTTTTAAAGGCATTTTTCAAAGTCTCCCAAGGGACCTTACCTTCCTATTGTTACATACTGCTTTGATAGGTACATGCAATGTATTTCATTTCATTCAAATATTCTCTTACATGATGTAGATGTGAATCTCATACATGCATGATGAACCAGATCCAACAGTTTCAGTCTGACGTACTCCTGAATTTACTGCACTACATTTGATTCATCTTGGGTTTTCGGAGTAAGGTCAAAATTTTACAAGCTCCAATATATCTGTACAGGCAGTTAAATTATTAGTCAGTGGTGCTGACGTTTTCCAAAATGGCCAAACTTGCCAAAGCCTATTCACTTCTGGTTTGCGCTCATGATTGGCTGCAGCTGGTAGCTTCTCTGTGCCAATTTAGAAAGAGTTTGTTTGACAGCAGTTGTTGGATTGACCAATACACATCCCAATGGGACATTTCAAGCTCAGAGCAGAAATGAGAAGTAAGATCAGATACACTGGCCTCCCAAAAAGCCACCACCTGGATTTAAATAAGCAAATGGGTACAGCACGAGCCCCCTATTGGACAGTTAGCGCATGGATTATCTTTCAGTTGGCAACAAGTTATTTAAGCCCAAAAGGGTTAAAAATTAATGCAGCACTGGATGGAAATAAATCTGTGACATAACAGAAGCTTATTGAAACAATGCCACAGCGAATGTGTGTTATAATCAAAGTTAAAAGGGGTCCAACAAAATATTAGATCATCACTTTTTTTGGTAGCAACTTTCTTTTTGGCCAGGCAGTGTAGCTATAGAAGTCTGTCTGTTTCTCCTGATCAGTCATCAGTTTAAACAACTATGAGCGAGGAAAAGTTCCAGTGGGAGAGAAACTACTGCTCCATGCTTGAAGGGTTTGGAAAGTCAGTAGAACTGCAATAAACCACCAAAGTGACAATCCCACCATTAACTGAAAGCTGATTAAATACCGCTGTCATTTTTCACCAGTCAGTCCAGCTTTACATCACCACACACTGAGCAGCTGCTTTGAAAGAAAAAATCTGCTCTAAAACTGACCTCCAAAAAGACTCAAAGTGGCAGCTGAACATGTGGACAAAGAGTAAACCTTCTTCAAGAAAACTTAAGTCCCAGATAAGAAGACAAAGAATGAGTTTTTTACACCAATCACCAAACACATGTTTAGAGATGTAAAAGTGAGGCCTTCAACCCCTTAGAGCAGTATATAGAAATTGTTTGAGGATGGAGCAGAGCAAAGTTATAACATCATATTCTGAGGTGTTCTCAGTGGCCGGAGATTTAAAACAAAGTGAAAAGAATCAGAGGGAATCGAACTAAAAAATCATGTGATTTGTTGTATACTCAATTCATACTGGCATTACATGAACACACCTAAAGTAAATTCAGCTTTGTCCATAAAGTTCCCTGATATGACTCCGTTTGAATAACAAGGTGGACAAACACAAAGCTCCAATAAGAAGGAAAATGACATCAAACACATAAACCAAGCTGGGAAATGGAAAAAGCATGCTAAGCTTTAGCAGTAACCTTTCCAAAAAAACTGACCTTAACCCTGATGGCAATATAAAGAGTGCTTAAAAGTTTGAACCAGACCAGGAAATCAGCTAATTTAATAAAGCTCTTCTAATTAAGTCAAGAAAAATGGGGGAAAAAATTGACTAGATTTCTACCAGAAGCTTGTCAGGTCAAGGTGCATCCTGATAAAGACATTCAGCCACATAATAGAAACACTGCATGTATATTGTTGGACCTGTTTGAACCATTTTGACTGATTTCAGAAAACCCCAAATAAATGCAAAAAAAATGTCACTGTTGTATAAAGTATAATCAATCCGTTCCAGAAAACGCTCTAATTGAAATCCCAAGCTTTTGTAAACATCTGGCCAAAACAGCAAACCTGTGCAATTTTGCAAATAAAACTATTTTTGTTGACCTGTAATGTTAGCATAGTGTAGTTTGACATGAGCTGTCATTTATAATGATAGCTTTAAGGCAATCACAAGTTTGCATACTGTATACATGTATTACATGTTAAGGCACAAGGTACATCAAACCTTATTTAATGGTCTGTGAATATCAGAGCAATCAAGCTGTGCTGTATTTTCATTGCCCCCCCTTACCTTGCTCAGGCCTCAGTGCCAAAATATGTCATGACTGTATTCATATGTAATCTGTCACATTTATTTCATTTCTCTTTCCCTACAGGAGGTTTATTAGATGCATTACTTTGTACCCACAGTGCATCTGTCATGCCTGGTTTTCTTGTCAGACTGTGTTCAAATCCAGAGAGCTTAAAGTGTAACAGATATTTCACAGGAAGTCCAGTTCCTCCAGAGGCCTTTACACAAAGCTACGATACACTAGAACCTACTGTGGGAAACAAGTTGAAGCTTAATATTAAGGGAGGTTATGTAAAGGACAATGGAGAAGGAGAACCTGGTATTTGAACACCTTAAAAAGCCATTGACTTAGATGAGTGGATCAACTGTAAATATAAGGATTCCCTTCTCAATTATCTGCAGCACACAGTTAGAAAAGGTTACAAAAGTGGAAAAAAAATATTATTAGTTGCAAAATCCCTCACTGTCCTATATTACTACCAGATGACTGCACATACTAACTGCACACTACTGTATTTGCTGTTTATGCAGGTACTAATAGTCAACATTTAGCAGTGTAGTCTGCATAGCAGGGTCTGAGACCAATTTCACTTCTGATGCAACAACATTAGCTTATCATAGGATAATTTCATATAGATAATCCATGCTCAGTTTCAGCTTGTGGTCTTCTTTACCCTTCAGAATTCTGTCTTAATCTCATGTTTTGTGTATTAATGCCATACATGTAGTGAGCTTAAAGCCATACAAAATAGTTAGTTGTTAATTCCCTAATTATTCCTATTTCAAGCAGTGTCCTTGTGCCATGAACATTAGTTAATAGTTTAGCAACTCTGACTGTCCTATCTCAGATAAACTAAAACCTATCACAGTGCTTTGTGTAAATAGCACATAACTTTGAGACAGATGAATTATTTCCACTGTATCTCAAAACTTTTATCATAGAGAAGCAGTGTTCATGAGTTGCTGTGACCATAAAAATGGCAACAAGGCTAACCAATTATTCTCTTTCTCCTGCTATTATAATCTCCACTTCCTTATACTGTAGTCTTAAGTGCTTTCTTCTTTGATGCCAGTGAATCATAACAGCTGACATTTGCTGCTTTGTAATTCCACTTGTCAGTTTGCAGGAAGCCTATAAAAACTTTGTGGTTGAATGCCAAAGTTTTCTGCAAGTAAATTTCCAGGTTAAAAATGTACAACAAGATGCTTGAGGTACATACTGACCAATTCATGCTTCAGTGAGATCAATCATGACACTGCAAGCAGTAAATAAAGCACAAGACGGTGGTATTTGATAACCACCCTCATTATATCACCTCGTCCACTATTTAATTTTGTTCCAGCTTTTCTGGATTTTTCTGTACTGTATTTAGATACAGCCAGAGAAAAGAAAGCAATACCTGACTCCAGTGCTGTAATCAAAGTGTTCAGATTGGGTTCACTGTCAGCAACCTATGATTCACAGTCAAAGCTTTCCAACTGCACCTTTAACCATCTGGCACACAGTCAGCAAAGGTAAATTAAACACTCATCAAAGTTGTTCTTGTTTCTGCTGTTAGTAACATCTGGGAGCATGTGCATATCCAGCTGCGCTCACAGCCGGTGGAAGGAGGACGGCACAGACTGCTCACAAAACTGGAGGAGTCTCTTACTGAGGATGACGCCGGTACAAACCAGGGCGATGCCACTGGCGATGGTGGAGACCACGACAGCCAGGATCAGCGATGTTGACAATGGGCCTTGTGGTGGTAGTCCTTGGGGATCTGCAGTGGAGTTTCATATGTTTAGTTTAGAACAGGTTATAAAAGGATTCTAATGTGACAACAAAGGAACTTTTTACACATCGACTATTCATAACATACCTACTGCACTGATACATGTAATGTTGTCGATGGCAAGGAATTCATTGTCGTCACAGAGACACAGGATGAGGTGAGTATCTTCTTCTCGTTTGCAGCTCTGCGTCTGGCAATGGCTGCAGTTCAGCTGCACCCTGATCTCACACTCGCCGTGACCCTCCATGGCTGGAAGGAACAATGCACACACATATAAACAAACTGAAACAAAAACAGGCCGCAAAACATTTGTGGGGCTCACATGTGGGGCAGATATGCCACATATTGGTCTCGTGTTCCTGTGGGTTTGATGGTGGATTAAACCGTGTATCAAAGAGGCATTGTCTTTATATCCATTACTGTGTGCATGTAAAGAAAAAAGCACTACTGAATGCTTGAGTGAATAAGAAACACTGTAAATTACTTTGTGGAACCTATAAAAGGTTAAAAAGGTGCTGCTGCTGATTTCTTGTGTCATTACAAGTAGTATAATCTTTGCAGTGCAGCTAAAACGTGTTTCTTAAAAGCTAATTCCTGCATATTACAGACACAACTGTTTATTTTAAGCAATGCACCTTTGTCCAATAAATGCACAATGAGGCAGCAAATCTGTAGCAGAGAAAAGTCCCCTGCAGATGTCCTCTCAAACCCACAGCACAAAGCAGTTTGGAACAACTTGGATTTTTTTCTAAAAATAAAAGTAAACTTTCTCAAGGTGATGACAGATTGGATGGACAGATCTAAAACAGGGAAACATTTCTTAAATTAAACACATTGCCATCCTTTGACAAATTTTAATGCCTCTTATAGGAAATGGTGAAAGAGGCTTGTGGTTGTTTATCCTGAGACTGTTGTGGTTTAAGAGATGTTTTTTATTAGCTAATTCTTGCATCATGTTCTATGTGTTGAATTTATCCCTTCTTTGCTGGAATTTAATATTCTGCAAGTTTTGTCCAGCTTGGGATTTTCTGGTAAAGTTTGAAATATAAATGCAATTAAATTTCCATGAGAAGTCAGAAACCACTGAGAGATGGATCAGCACCGTTTGTTTTGGTCTTCTCACCAGCCTCCCCCCTTGATCTCTTCACACATCTCATTTGCAAGTTGATATGGTTATTTAACTTATTTGTGATGAATAAATTGTGTTTTAATACATTTAAATACCACTTTTTCCGTACATTCACCCATAGGTCTGGACTAATCGTAAAACTCAAACTCAAATTCTGACCAGAACAGAGCCCTATTGTTTCTTTACACACATTTTAAAGGGGAGGGGGAAATGGAGCAGTACCATGCGTGTCATATAATAAAGCTTATTCCTAACTTAAAGACAAGAGGACAATTTAACCATAAGACAGAAAAAAGTACGAGCTCTAAAATGTAATTATTGTATCCTTTTTTTCAGATTACAGTATGCTTTGAATGTGTTTCATGTTTCAGCTCGAGTTATTGTGTTTTTAGAGTGATGACTAAACAGCCCACACTTCAACAACAACGTCTTTCACATGAAAATGGAGGTCTGTCTGTCGGCGCCCGAAGGCAACAGGCTGCATGAGGCTGTGAATTAGCCAACTGCCTTCCTGTTCCTCCTGCTGGAGTAATGAGAATCAGATGGCCACTAGTCTCACCCTAATAAAAAAAAAGAGAGAGAAAGAAAAAAAAAATATTCCATACATTCATGTGCAAGCGTCTAGATCTCACTTTTCAGCAATATTTGAATGTCCATGCAGCTTTTTCTTGTTTTGCTGTTAGACATGTTTAAGCTATGAATTTAAAGGACAGGCTGTTGGATGCTTCTCTCTTCTGTCACATCTTTAATTAATATGAGTGACCCACTTCTACTTAAAGTAATGTGGGCTTGTATCATCAGTGTATTACAGCTGATATTGGATGCTTCAGATCATGAGCTGCTCCGAGCCTTCTGCATATTTCTTCCTGTCCTTCCAGCTCAAGTTGATTTTAGTTTCATCTGTCTGAAGAATGCTGTTCCATAACTCTTCTGGCTCTTAAAGATGTTTTCAGGTCTAATCTGGCCTCTTTCCCTTTGAGTTTTATAAATGGTTTGCACCTTGCAGCGAACCCTTGGGATCAATTCTACAAAGTCTTTTCTTACAGTAGACTTGAATAATGATTGCTGACCTTCTGGATGGTGTTCTTCCCCTGGCTGGATTTTATCAGGGATTTTTTTCCCCTCACCAAGGAAACACTCCAACACTGTTATCTTTTCTGATATTTCTTTACCAAAGCTTATAAGGGTGTTTTGTTTTCACAAATTTAACAAAAATTCATTTTTCTCTTTGTGCTATATGTCTCTGATTGATCTGTTTAGTGTTATTAACTTACAAATTGCCAGTTTTGCTTACACCGAGATCTCCACTAACCACATATTGTCGGTTAACAGTAACTGCCACCAAATGCAGTTATAATTGATAACAAATCTTTTATTGCTTAAGAGATAAAGAAACAACCCACACCTACATATTAATCTCCTTTTCAACCAGTGCTTGTGCAATAGAAAGTATTTCATTTTACAAAGAACTCTGGTTCCTGAACCTCTTTCTACCCTGAATGCTTTTTGCTGTTTTGGTCCATTGTCATCATAACTCTATTTTGCCCACAAATAAATGTCAAATAACTATAATTTATCACATCTTTAGGTACATAATGCACTCAGAACATGAAGTTTTGCCCTGCAGGCAAACCTCAAACAGAAAACCATGCAGGAGCTTATTAATTGATACAATCTGATATTTAAGACAATGATGGAAATGTTTTAATCAAGCCAAAAATATATCATGAAAAAAAAAAACAACAAAAAACAATATATTTCTTTTTAGGTGACATCTAATCATAAAACATGCAATTTTAGTTGTTTTGCACTGTTAAGAATAATCACACAAATTTTCCATTTCATGCTTTTCTGAGTTTCTTATTGCGTTCAGTCACTTTTGTGTCATCTTATTTCAGTCATGTTTTTTTTTTTTTTTTTTTTACTTTTTGATCTGTTAGGGATTTTAAATTCAAGTATTGCAAAAAAAAAAAAAAAGAAGAAAGAAAGACAGAAAAGAAAACTTAAAATAATTCTTTAATGATAGTTGTTGCTGACAAGATGCATTATTCATCTGGCTTTTATGTTTTTGCAGTCATGGCTTTTCAACTGGATTCTACTCCTGCTTACAATAAAAGTAAATAAATCACTTGTGGGTTTTTGACCGGCTGGATTTGTAGACCATTATGTGTCTTCTCTTACATTTTATCCCAGTTCTGCAAAATAATTTTAACCTTTTCTGCAAGTCCTCATTGTCTTTGTTTCATGTCTGTTATTCAGTTTTCACTGTCAGGCAAGTTTTGCCCTCAGTTCAATAACCGCTCACTCTGATTTATTCCATTCTGTTGTTTCTCATGTTTTATGCTTTATTGAAATATTGTTTGGGGGATTTTTGTTTTGGTCTCTCCTCTCCTTTAGTTTGTGAATCTTTCCAAACATAAACACACCAACACAAAGATGCACTGTGTGAGTGAGTCTCACCTGCCAGAGGATGCAAGAAAATCTCACCCATCGGATGGATGAATGAAACTCCATTTTGACCGTCAGCTGTAAGCTCATCCGTCAGTGCAGCATCACCTCCTGCCCAAGAATTAGTGTGGAAAATGAACTTTTCAACATCTCATTATGGCAAATAATATGAGAAGACACTTTTCAGCTTTTTAGAACCGTAACCAATTAAAAAAAAAAACAAAAAAACCTTTCACTTCGATGATGAAATGAAAAAGATGCACACATTAGATATAAGACATCCTAAAGTGAGCCTGCTCTATCCTGCTGTCTCAAGTAAAGAAACATCAGACAGAAAAACAACTTACGGAAATTCATAAAAGAAGCTTAAGCACATGTTAAATAAGGCAGATCTTTCCCATTTATGACTTTATTTTTCAAGGTAGTTCATCTCTGCATGCCTTTTCTCTTCATCATAACATTTAATGTTGTTGAAATAGATTCTCTATTTACTCATTGTTTCTTTTATTCAATTATATTTTACCCAATATCTTTGAGCCAATTCCTTATGCCTTAATCTATAAATTACTCAACATCTCTTTTATCTTGGTACTCCAAGCCATCTCAACTGTCTCAGTCACCTCCTTATTCACCATCATCAGAATCTAAACTCCAGAGGCTCTTATTTTCATCTCCCATCTCCTACCCAAGATTCCACTGCTTATATGTAGCTGCTATTTGGAGACAGAGAACTAAAACATTTTTGAAATGAAAAAAAAAGAAAAAAAAAAAGAAAAGCTGCATGTTATTACAAATAAACTTGGCTGAAAACAAAGCTGTTTATGAATGGAGACATAATAATGATCCAATTCCTTTTTCAGTTTGAATTTGCATACTTCAAATGTCTAAAAGTCTGCTATCAATACTGGGAACAAACGGGCATCATAAATCATTCCTCCCACTGAGGCACGGATTGCTGAATTTTTAAAGTGACGACAGTGAAATAATAAATATTCTTTTTAAAGAAACTTTCTGAGACTTGAAATGACAAAAAAGGGGGGGAAGAGTGAAGAAAATGCAAAAGCATAAAACTGCATTTTTTCTTAGTGCAGGGATCACAAAAAGAAGCTAAACTCAATATTCTCACCTCGGTATCCACCTCCACCACCTCCAGCTGTGCAGGCTCCACCTCCACCCCCAAAGCCCCCAAAAGTTGACCAGCTTAGCTTAGACAAAGCCAGGGAACATGAAGACCCTCCCAGCGCACCCTCCATCAGAGATTTGCCGGCACTAAGGTGTGGACTGGGGCCGTCCTTCCAGCCACCGCCTCCACCTTTAGGAAAACAGAAACTCTGCCAGTGAGGTATTCAGCAGAACTACAAACATGGCTGCTTACTGTGTTTAACATGCAGGAGCTACTGTGTAAAGTCATCCCGCTAAAGTTGTCTGAGTTTTTTTTCTTTCCTTGGACCGCCATACAAATGGCAACTTTGGATAACAACCTTTTTTATATCAACAACAAAAACAGCGATTAAGCCATTAGTGTTTCCCACTGCTTGCAGTTTGTAGTTTGTTTGGTCTTACTGGAATTACTATTGCTAATTCAACAGCAGCAGAAGGACTCAGAGAGAGAGATTTGTCTGTCAGACTCTGCTCAATGCATCATGTTCTACTGATAAGTCTGATAAGTCCCTGGTAAGAGAAGAGTTTATCGCAAAAAGATGCTTTGTTTGGTTGAGACCAACTGACAAGATGGGAGCGATTCCAGCAGGAGATTTGAGGGATCTGACCACAGATACACAGCACACAAAGAAGGGAGAAATGTCAGTACAGAGATTTTCATTTGTCCACGATTCATTTTTTTCTTTGTGTCTGCTGATCGGCAGCAGGTGGTCGCATATACTGTAAGAGGGTCAACAGCAGAGCTTCAATATATTTTTAACAAAAGGCTCAAATCCTTCACAACCAATCCAGTTAGTCTGTACTGTCAAAAGTAGTTGCATTGTAGCTCAAATTTTTTTAAAGCCAACTTTTACTTTTAAAAATGTATGGCAGTGCAGTGAGGAAGTTTGAGTTCAGTCTCTAGTCAGAGTGGATTTACTAAAAATGTTTTAGAGGACCTGTCCTGCTTCAGAGGCCAAGCCCAGTCAGGAAACTAAGAATGTGATCCAGACATATCTCATTCTTCACAGGCTAAACACACTGCGCTGTGTGCGAATACAGAACAAACAAATCCTTTATCCATCACAATATCCAATACAGGATAATGCTGCCTTTTACGGAGATGAAAACTGTGCTTTTAATATCACACAGCTGTGCAGAAATGAGATCAAGTATCTGAGTCATTCAGGGTTACAGTGCATTCTTTGCAGGGACATGCAACTTCTGTTTGATCAGAAAGATAAAAGTCATCAATATCCCCAAGAATAATAACTATCATCATTTGTTGTGCAATGCTTCATTTTCTTTCTGCATATCGTCTTGTTTTTATTGCACAAAAAAAAGTCAGATGAAGCGCAACAAATCATAACCCTGGGTGCAAAAAATATATTCCCACTCTCTTTTCCAAACTATGTTTAATACGCTTTTATCACATCTAGTGATGTTTTGTACTGTACCAGTTAAACGTTTGCACACACATATTCATTTTCAAGTTAAAGGGTAATTGTTCCCAAAGCTTTTGATTGCAACTGAAAATTGTGTAAAATGCAGATTTGGGATTTAACACTGGATGATTTCAAGTAAGATCATCAACCCAAATTTTAAGGAGCCTATGTTATGCTGATGAAAGGATGCAAAAAAAAAAGAGAGGAAACATTTAGTCCCATACTGCAAGGTGATGCAGCACATCTGCTTATCCTCTCTGTGCAACAGTTTTGCCCTCTTTGTCTTCAGAAGGCCTCTCCTTTGTCCGTGTGTGCTCGGACAGGTAACCAAAAACCAAGAACTGGTGGTTTTGTAAGCATGTTCTAAATGGTAAATAAATGACTGAACCACCTTAGAGTCAGTTTTTGTTTTGTGAGCTCCTCTCTTGAAGCCTGAAGTGGGGTCATTTTGAGCTGGAACTGGAAGTGACCATACAGTATTTGGACAAGAAGGTGGAGCTGTAATATTTCATGCCGACTGGACCAAAAAAAAAAAAACTTTGATAAATGAATATCTATTAAATGATTGCATTTTTCCCAAGGACCACCAGCCTTTGATCAGAAAGAGTGAATGTAAGTAAGATTAGAATTCTGTTGCAGCAAAATTCATCTTATATTTTATCTAATAGTTAAATGGAGAGTCATTTTTTTCTATCATCTTCATATTGAAAGCTTTCCGGTGAACATTCAGCTGTGTTTAGTTTGGAAAGCGTATATGACATCATGAAAACAAAGTGACCCACACCCTGAGCAAGTTTCTTGTGTTTACAAAATTTCTAATGGGCCCTCAGCATTTCATCATAGTTAAGGCTTCTAGCTTTAATGCAACATTATCCAGATAAGCCGGGGATGACACAATAGAAAATACAGTAAATCACAACACTAAGTCCTCAGTTGTCAGGGATGCACAAAGACTTCCATGTTTGTTCTTTTTAGAGGGAGCATACGTGGACTAAAGAAAATAATACCGGACAGGGAAGCATTTAAACTAGAGGTATTTTCAGGGTCATTCAAATTAAAAACTGGGCAGCTGTTACATGTTACATGGTGACGTAGACAAGAACTGGAAGAAAACCTTGACAACAAATAAGCCGTTTGCATCAATTCAAAAACAGTGTTTTCTCTGGGAGAGAGTAACTCCTTTTATCATGAACTTTTACTTTGCCACTTTTACATGCAAGAAGAACTTGGCAACATATGGTTTGATTGAACAAAGCATTGTAATAAACGTCACACAAACAGTACAATGTTGATGTCACCATAACTTAAGTTAAATTACCTGCTGCACCCGTTTGACCATTGGTACTGCGAGCTGTGGTGCTGTTTTCATACTGCTCCAGTGGTATATGGTCTTGACTGGATTCTGGGTCTTCCAGGTAGGCATTTCCTCCACCACCAGCTGCAATCAGCAAAGGAACCAGCTCCCCATATTCCATCTAACAAAACCAAATTAGAATAACTCTAAAAATTCTACAATTAACTACATGATTACAACTTGACCCAAGATTTTCTCCTTAAATTGAACCAAAGATGAGGCATATTATAATGTTGGTACAGAAGTCATTCTTATGCATATGGTAAGTTTCATAAAGAACAAACAAACAAAACCCTTTTTCTAATTAATGTGATTGGATTATGAGACACCAGGTTTCTTTTGAAACCTTAAGGTTTAAACTCAACCTCATTTCCTTCCCTCTACTGACTACCCATCCATTTTTCCACAGAAAGATGCCCCTTTTCTTTTGGGGCTCAATTGTGGTTATCGGGCCGTCCAAATACATAACCGCTACTCCTGGATCCCCTGACGAAAAAGGTATTTAACCTCTAAAAATGCAGGAAGATAGCCAAGGGAAAGAATTGGGAACAGGAACTGGGCCCAAATTTGAAGAAGGAGTTTGCATGAAACCACAGAGAGGTCCCACAATTTCCAGCCAACACAAAGTATCTTCCGTCACCTTAAAGATGAAGGTGGCTCCACCTCCACCGCCTCCTCCACCTGCCCACTCTGCACCAGCCTCGGCCTTGAGCTTGTCTTCAATGACAGATGACTCTCCCAGGCAGATCTTCTGGGTGCGGGGATTTCTCTGGTGAAGGAACATGTGAAACAAAAAGACTTCACACAAACCTGTATTCTACCGTATCTAGGTCACGGTCTAGCCTCTCTCTGTGGCAATAATAAAAAACAACCACTAGGATAACATACATATCAGCCAGTCAACCTACTCACCCCCGGGCATGCGTCCTCTCCCTGATGACCCACCAAGATGTAAAGAATATCTCCCTTCTCCAGAGGAAATATGGCAGATATAAACACCCCATAGTTGCGTTTGTTGTGATTTTTGGCACCTTTTCCTCCTGCAGCCCCATATGCTGAGATCCTGAAGGAGATAATTTCAGGGGGATTAGAATCCATGACTGAAAGAAATTTCTTTCTGGCTAAGACTCCACAGCACAACCCCTGCAAGGTAGACAGTTTAAAATGCACATGAGCTCTACACAAGTTTGACATATGACACCAATTACGAGAGACAGTCACACTCTCTGTTAAGTACAAAATAATGTTAATACAAGTTCAGTTATGTGTAATTCAATTTGAGTGAGTCATATTTTACAAATCCCCTCAGTAATTTTATCACTTTTGTGTTGATTAATCTCTGAAGTGTGATGACTGCCACTGCAAGTTGTTAAAATCCGTGAAGTTCTGACCTGGCAGGACAACCAAACACACAGATTGTGGTCACAAGACTTAGACCTCAGCTACATCTGAAGCTCATACAAAGCTCCAAGAAATTAAGATACACGAATCTAACAACTCTTTCAAAAACATTAGACTTTTCTCATATATTTCTTGAGGGATATGGTCCAGTCCTACATACAGGTACTGTATTTGTGATTGAACAAAGTATGTAAGCCCCTACAGTAAGACTGGCAGTTAATTAAAAGGTGAATTAGAGCCATGTGTTTTCAATGAAAGTGATGACAGTTGGACTTTAGTGGGTGAACAACCTGTTCTTCTAAAGCTGACCTTTAAAAATAATAAAGGTATTAAAGTTTCAGCTGTGCAGCAGACATTTCAATAAGTGGCACAAATTGGGATCTCTAAGGATCTCAGAAAGAGTTGTCAATCATATCGAAAGAGTCTGGACTTAATTTACAGTGAGACAGATTGTAAAAATTCAAGACTATTATCCCCCGTAGGAGTGGCTGACCAATAAAGATCACTCCAAATGGTAAAGCCAGCTCGGCATCCTTCTTGAGCATGATACTGCTGAGGGTGTTTTCCTACTACAAAAGGAGCTCTCTTCTCTACTGTCTCCAGTCACCCTGCTCATGCTCAGGATTGCAGACTGGTTTGGGCAAATTTTATTAATTGTGATAATTTCAGTGCAATTACTATAAATTGGGTTATAATAATTTAGATTGAATTAGTTAATTGGATTGAAATTAAGTGTTTCTTTCAATCTGCACTGTCAAATGATGCTATGTAATTTAAATGAAGAAAAATTAATTAATTTCCAAGTCTAAGAAGCACAGCAGTCCCCACAGTTGTCCCATCTGCAGTTTATTAAAGACTTGAAAAATTCAGATGGTTGTTGGAAAACTGGTGTCGCATCTGTTCCTCTTCAGCATTTATCACCCAACGTACCTTCCCCCCAAATATTCTGATTATTTCCGAATGGGGACTGTTTATGTTACTTTATACTGTACAAGAAGTCATCTTCCTTTGTTCGGGGCATTTTGCCTGACATTTTGTAAATAACCCCCCCCCCTTTTTTATAACATCAAATCGGTATCAAGAGTCCTTCATCATCCATTCTCCTCACACCATCAGCATAAAAAGAAACCTCGCTTCTTTATTTCTATTTTTTATTTGTTTTGACACATCTGACTAACATATGACATCTTTAGTTTAAATAAGAAGCTCTGTGTTTGAAGGAAACCACTTTATTAGAGCAACACAACCTCAGCCCATCTATTAAACATGGTGATAAGAGAACTGTGGTTTGCAGCATCTTGATCAGGATGGCTTGGATCATTGATGAAATGGTGAGTTCACTATTACACACTATTACATCATGTGATGCTCCTGTGTATGTTCAAAAGAACCTACTATACACTTGCTCAGAGAAGTGTTTGTTGGTTTGGTTTCTTTTAGAAGAATTAATATAATTAAGACAAATAAGAAAACATAATGAACCATCTTTTGTAAGAAATAACTTTGGACGTCCACCATGTCAGATACATGAGCATCTCATCCCTCTTCTTTACTACTTACAGGTATCGGTTAGTTTCAGGGACCTTCCACAGCTGGACACCTTTTAAAGGGCCTTCCTTTCCCACAGTAACACTGACATTTTTGTTCCTGTAGGTGCTGTCACACTGTGCTTGTGTTGGGCCGTGGGGTCCACTAGCACCACATGAGTTAAACCACCAAGTCATCAGAGAAACTTCTGCAAAAAAAGAAAAGAGAAAGAATAAGTTAAAACATTTCAAATTTAAGTGAGGTATCTCATGTGGGAAGTCTCCAGTGGAAGCATATAAGTTCAAAGAATTGCGTCAGACAAGAAGTTTGACACCAAAGTGAGGAAATCTGTGAGTTACTGTAGATTATAATAGCTGGCTGGTAAACGAGCAAATCAAAATAGATTTAAATCATCTGGATGCAGTAAATTACACTTCAAACATAAAAACAAAGGTGCAAGTGTGTATGCCATGTAGACTTTGATATGACATTTTTGCACGCTGACAAGCATTAAGAAGCAAAAATGGTAAATTTCACATTGTTTGTACAGTCACAGCTGAGCTTTACTGTACCTGAGACTGAAGGCTCTGGAAGGGGGCTCAGGAAATCCAAGTCGGGCATTTGAAGCAGAGAGTTAACATCTGAAGACAGGCAGGAAGCCAGGTTAGTTAAAGTAGAGAAGGAACAGAACGAGTGAGTCATATTCAGTCCTCTGCTCTTAGCACAGCAGCCACATCAAAGGAAATCACAACAGTTTAAGGAGGTACATTTTCTAACAAAACTTGAACATGTCTCTTGAGCCTCTTTAGTTTAAGAAGCATCACAAACATAAATGGAGATGTTTGAAGCCATGACAACAGCTGGTCAAATTCTCTAAATATTAAGGAAAAAAAGCTTTATTGCTTCCTTTATTTCCCGTTTTTGCAAAATAAACACTTAAACATCCTTTATGGAGGAAAAAAAAAGGATAATTCCACGGAGCAATTTAGTTGCAACATTCAAAACAACATCCACTTATCATCATGCAATTATACTGATGGGAAATCATAAATATTTAATTCATGAAAAAAAAAAAAGTGATTTTGAGCAGCCTGTGACCACATCTTTCAATTTCTGTGGCTTCAGTAACATTTTCACAACACAGACCTTCATTTAAATCTACTTCTAAGCTTTAAATATGGTTGGGTTCTGGTTAAGTGTAGATGTTGTTCTCCAAAGTGCTCACAAATTTCTCTTCCAGTCTTACATTATCTTCAATGGGTTTTCCAAGGAGGTGACTAAGAAGTGTTATGGCAAGATGAATGGAGATTTTCTTTTCTTTCTGTCTTTTTCTCAGCTGTACCCATGAATTTGTCCATTTACGGGTGACAAATCTTGTGTGCTGATCTCTGCCAAATCCTTTCCTGTAACCAATATATGTGAATTTTTATTAAATAACGAGAACTTTCAAACCCTGCATATTACAAGCCTCTCCTGCACACCAAGGTCCCAGAAGAGAAAAGGGTCATAAATGTAACATGGAAAAATATCATTCTGAGTTAGAGCTTATAAAGAAACTGTGGGATCCAGAATTAACTTCCAATATTGGTTGGAAAACATTCCAGTCCTGCCAAACTGGAGCTAAGCAACTGCTGTGCCTCCATGGAGGTTTCAGACAGCCTCTCATTTAAATCATGCACAAACAAAAACAGACCTTTCACATTTGTGAATTAAGTCAAGAACAAAAGAGGGTTGGTAAAAGTCTTCTCATATTACTGTGAGAATTACAACCCAAAGTGCAATAACACAGACACAGGAATGTTGGCACAAGTAATGCAGTACTGGATTTGCAGCAAATCATTTAGCATTGGTAAGCCTCATGTTGCAGCCAATCATTAAAACAAGGCATCACATAAATGACAGAAGACTGCTGCAGCTCCGAACAAGTCGAGATGTTCCATTTTACTCAGTTTGATTACATAAAGTGCAGGCATCAGTTTTGAAAGTTGGCCTTTGAGAAGATTTTATTTGTATTGGCTTTATGCTAGCTTGGCAGAAAGGTATAGTGGCCCTTTCTCATGCATGTTACAGCTTACCTTTGTTGAAGCAGGCTGCTCCAATTGCAATATTATCAAGAGCAACATTAGCATGCGAGCCTTGTCCCCACACAGCTGTCACCTTTACATGGAACCTGCAGCAGAACAGAATTACAGTATTAATCTTTGTGTGAAAGCAACAGCGGTTCAGCCCATAAAGTGACATTACACTGTACTGTATATCACACCATTATGTTGTTGCTGAAATGTATTATATTACTTTAAAAGTTAACCCTGTTTACATTTTCACTTTTGCTATCACCTTTGATTTTTGGCCTCCAAGGTCTAATGTTACCCAAATGTTTACACTGTTAGCACAAGGCAATTCCCCTGCTATTGTACTTTTTATTACATGATATGGCTCACCACTTTGTTGTAATCATTTTAATATTGAGCAGTAATCTTAAGTCCAATCACCGTCTCTTCTATGCAAAAGACAAAATGCCTCATTCTTTCGATGTGGTGCTTCAGATTGATAGCTTGCCTATTACATACCCATTACGAAGGCCAGTTAGCTCCAGTGCAACTGTCTCCCACTCATCCATCCACGGACCATTTCTCTCCCACATAAGGGGTGCAGTGGTGGTCCCGTTTTCCTCTATAGCAACTTGCAAAGAACCATTAAAAACTCCATCCACGTACAGTGAGAAACGCATCTAGAAAAATATAAAGGCAGAAAAATAGTTTATGAAGGATATTTATAAAGATTTCAGCCAATTAGCTGATCCAGGAAGGAGAGAAAAACCCTTTAAATCAATCATCTAACTGCTATTTGTAAGTAGCTGACCTGGCAAGCATTAGTGGAGATTGGACGCGGGAAAGAAGAGCTCTGGATGGATGCTTCTTGAAGGGATTTACTTTCTTTAACCTGCAGGAACAAAAAGTGCCCTGGGGGCGCACAACTAATGTGATGCAGAACATTCACCAGGCTATACACCCAGCTTTTTTAAAAAAAAAAAATTTTTTACTGTTATTACTATTATTTTTAGGTCATAAACTTGATCTTTTATTGCTCAACATGAACTAACTGTAACAACTACCCAAAAGAATAAAACTTTAAAGTCTCTTGCAAGGATTTATTCTGCAGATTTAAACTATCGATATGAAGTCCTCATAGTAGTCATCTCACCATTCACTCATTTGTTGGGGATAAAAAAGTAAAAAAAACAACAATAAATGAAAGTTTCATCTAAAAACCTGAAAGTGTTTTGACACCAAAAACATGTGGGTTATGAAAAGGAAATGAGGCTATTTTTCACTGCAAAGCAGTAGTTCATTTTAAAACGAGGAAATGCACCAGAGGAATACTAATAAAATATGGCTGTAATTCACATGCACTATACACACACACAAACAAAAACACACTAACCTGGTGTGCGCTGTAGAGTGACGCCTTGCATGTCTTCTTTTTTCAGAAGCTCATCTCCAGCGACCCGCCTCCAACCCAAGTGCTGGTTGGACACAGACCAACCGCATGAATTCCACTCAAATGAACAGTATGAGCCAAAGGGAAGAGCATCTGGGAGGGAAGCGGATTGTCATCATATTTCACTCAGAAAGAGACCACAGCTGCTAAAAAGTCCATCTTCTAACCAGCTGATTCCTACTCTTCCCCAGCACAAGTACATTTGCCTGAATAGGCTGAATGCATATGCTTTGGACTGACAAATGTATTCTTTGGTTTGATAAACTCGTCTATCTGCAGGTGCAAGTCACTGATTATAAAAAAAAGGGAAGAATTTGAAGCCTCCAGCTTGTCATTAAGCTGTTGCCATATTTTCATTTTTGGATCTAGTTAATATGAAAACTGTGCATCTTTCTGAGAACCTACGCAGACCATAAGGAGAAACCATGGCACTTAGCCTGTTACATAATGAATACTTTTCAGCTTTGATACAATTTAACTAATTAACAATGAATCATATTTGTTTCAAGTGTTTCTCAGACCGCTGCACCACTCACATAATGAAAATATTTCTTAAAATCCTGAACTAGACAATTTGACACATTCTCTGCCTCCAGTGGCTTTATTAATGTTTTGCAGTTAAAAACAGCACTTAAAGAGTCATTTTTAAATGGTTGCCTTCAGTAATTACGCAGTTGAATCTGCCAGCAACTGTCACAAATCACAATTAGCTTCAAAACCTAAAACCATTAATCATTAGGGGCTCTATAGTTCGTTTTTATTATTCCTGCTGTTAAGTTGATCATTTCAATGCCTGATCCAACAAAAAATGGGAAGATTTTTTTTTTTTTCTTTTACATTTGAAGTCCTTATATGCCCCTTCAACAAAATACAAAATAAATACATAAATAAATGAATAACACACATACATGCATGTTTTTTATGGTGTGATATGTCAGAATTATTGGACTGCTAAAGTGAGGTATCTACCAGGGGTTCAGATTGTACAACAGGGGTTTAGTAATTATGATATGCATGGTTTTAAATGGTTCAAAAGAGTCCAATAATTGCACTTAAGTTGGATTCATCTTTCAGACATGGAGTGAGCTGCTTTCAGAATGTCCAGACCACTTCCACACTTTATACCTGCTTTCATGGTTTTAGGGTTTTTGGCTTCGTAGTTCTTGTTTGTTTCAGATGTATTTGTCTTTGTCACATCTTAGTCCTGTTTTTTGGTTTCCTGTTTTATTTTGTTGGGTTCACCCCTTCTGATCTTGTCACTTCCTGCTCCTTACACACCTGCTCCTAATTTGTTGATTGCTACACCTGCTCCCCATTTAGTTAGTCCTCCCTCAGTGACATATACCTCTTTGGTTTCTTCTTTTCATTGCCAGATCCTTGTCAATCGTCTTCATATTTCATCTGAGTTTTTCCCATGTCTTTGATCTTTATCTCTTGTTGCTTATGAGTTCTCTTTCTTTTGGTTCTTGTTGTCTCTTCCAGCCATTACAGCAGTTTTGTTTTCTTAAATAAGTCCTCCTGCATATTTTCTTGTTTCCTCATCCCTCATATACCTGACACTTGCCACATTTTTTCCATTTCTGTATCCTTCCAAAAAATGCTGGCAAGAACTTTCACAAAGTGGAAAATGCCTTTTAGCAACTGTAGAATATTCCAGAAATGTCTTATTGATAGGCTTCCCAATTCATGATATTTAAAGATTAATACTTCATTTTTAAAATATTGCTACATCAGGAAGACTTATGAGCTCCAGCAACAAGCTGCAACAAAGATTATATAGCTAAATAAGAATATGTAGCTAAATCTCTAAAATCTTATTTTCTGTGTATGTTTCTTGGGAGAAACATTTAAACTTTCCACTGATGATCCCATGTGTTAATGCTGGGCATGAAAGGGCCTCTGTGTTAAAGTATGTTAGACCAGACACTTCATCCATCTCTCAAGTGGACTCACACAGAGAAACCATCAAGTTTCAAACCAGATAAGATGACAAAATTATGAATAAAATGGCAGTATGTGCTTTTGGTATCACAAACAACTTTTTAGTGTATGCACAGTCCCACAATCTTAGTGGGCCCATTGAACTAATTGCATCGCCCCTGTAGCTTAGCTCCTTTCCCTGGGGAGCAGCAACTCAAGGACTCTAAATAGCCCTTGCTATATTGATTTCATTATGGCCTGAAGCGAGGCCTTTTGATTCATAGAGTTGTGAAATGTTTTCTTTATGCTAAACGATTGATGTTTTCAAAGAGGAGGTGGAAGCTTGTCATATTTCAAGGTGTGAAGTTGGTGGAAATAAAAAGAACTCTATGGAAATATATTTTTGCAAGACAGAAAACCCTATATATAACATTTTAAAGCAAGAAACATATTCTTTAAAGGCATTAATCTAGTCAACGATTAGCATCTAAAATCATGTGCAGCCAGTGCTAATGATTTACAGCTTTCCAGCAACTGTCTCTGTTTCAGGACCTTCCTCCACCCACCGTCACACAAGCCTGAATATATTTTGCCCGTGCTCTCAAAACACACAGGTGGAATTTATTAAAATCATTCATCATCATTGAACCTACTGTGCACTCTATGATTGTATTTAAAAGAAAAGGGAAACATAACCTCACCACAGATGAAGCCCTCGTCTTCTCCAAGGGGACAGTCCGTGTGGAAATTACAGACTTGGCTCTGGGCAATGCAGCCGCCCGAGTTTTCACAGTGGAAAGATTCTTCACATTCTCCATTCAGGTCGACAACATCTGCAACCCAACAATCGTACAATTACACGACACAGAAATTGCAGCTCTCTTGGGTAATTTTGATAAGGTTTAAGGCACTGATGAGGTCAAATCAGCAAAAATTAAGCAATACTCAGTGGGTGTGGGGGGGCTTTAACCCTGGCATAGGAACTAACTACTATATTTACTCCTGGGTTACAGTCAACAGCAGAACAACACATTACTAAAGCACTGACGTTAATTTAAAGCTATGATTGTGAAGCAATCCTAGTTTAACTTTACACCACCATCGCCTGAATGAATGCCATTTTTCAGATTGCCTTAATACACTGGCATGCTAGAATTCTCATTTTCTGGCTGAGTTCAGGCAGCAACATCTCTTCATGACAGATAAGAATAAAATGGCTTGATTGGGATAAAAAAAACCACCATGATAAAATATATTATGTGTATTAAGTCACCATCAGCTTCATGGTGATACTTGAAATGCAGTAGATCTAATAACCACTACGATTAGCATTTCCTTTTATATGTAATCACAGGCCATTAATGCCTGCATGAAAAATTACTTGTGTGGATGTTTTTTTTAAGGAGGGTGACAATCTCTTTATACAATAGAAAAGCAAAACTGTCCTGAACCATGTCAAACAATTGCCTACAAAATTGCCTCGAAATCAGCAGTATGGTTTCTGCTGGGATTTTTCTTTGGCTGGCATCTGTCACATTTTGCATAAAAAGTTTCATACAAGTGTATTTGATCTCTATAGTGTGGAGTAATTGATGAGGAAACCCCTATCTTTGTTATAACAAACAGTTTTGATGAATAAAAGTGAGAGGATGGAGTCTTGGATGGAGAAGAATAAGTTCCAAAAGTGTAGACAGCTGATGGATGTATTACAGAAAGTTTATCTATTTATTACTGAGGGTGGTTTCCAATGTTTTAGGTGCAAGGAAGTAAGTTACGATCACATGTGGTCACTCGAGACACATTTTAATGTGAACTGGCATGCTCAGAGTTGTCCATTTATGACTGAATAACCCATGATGCTTATTAATGGCAGGTGTGAACGAGGCCTGAGAGAAAAGTCAGGCAAAAAAACATTCTGTGTGAAAGACTGGAGTAATAAATGACAAGGTCAAAAATATGGAAACATGGCCTCAGAGACTAAAAAAAAAAAAAAAAAAAAAAAAAACAAAAAAAACACTATTTTGAATTTCAAGTAAAAATAACCGTCATAGTAAACCCATATACAGACTGGGCGGAAAAATAACTACTTCTTACAGTTTCAAATACTTTATTTTCAAAAAACTGTGGAGACATTTATATCTCTGGTGTTCTTTTCAATCTTTTTAATCTAAAGTAAGTAGTCTAATGGTAGATTTACAGGACATGAGGAACCCACCTGATTCACAGTCTATGAAGTCCAGAGAGTCCAGAGCCATGTTGGCTCCATCTTCAGACACACAGTAGGTGTAGAGCAGGGTCACCTGAAAGGGCTCGTCCACTTGGCCAATCATCGTCTCAAGAACATCCCACTCAGCCCTGCATTACCCAAAACATCTGGATTAACTTAAAAATAGATATAATAAAGTATACATTTACATGTGGACACATCTTTTCTCCTCATCCTCTGCATGTTTGCAACAGCAACTTTTAATTAATCGTTTCTAACAAGATGGTTTATAGTGTCATAGTATTGTAGATGTGAGACATGTTAGAGGTGCTGGCATCATCTGTCTCTAAGCAACAACCACCTGTGCATGTTTTAATAATCTACCCACCCCCTCAAAAAAAGGTATAATCTAATGAGTACATTTTTCTTAGTTTAAAGTAATATTTACAAAAAAAACCTTCAGCTCAGCCTTATATTTCTTTCTTTTCAAGATGTTTTACTTAACCTGGTTTGTTCTTTATTAAAGATTTGTTTAATTGGCACGTTGCATAGCTTTTATGGAATTTGCCTGTTGCTATTTTCCACATAAAGTCAGCAGAAATATCTGTGGTAACACTAAATAGTTGTGGCAGATTTCATCTGTTTGTCCTTTTTCACAAAGCTGGGTCACAGCAGCATGATTTAATCTGCCATCTAGGAGCAGATTTCCCCTTTATGGCAGATTTAAAAATTGAAAAAATACCACAAGGATTATGTTCTGTAAAAAAAACTCATTCCACACTTTTTCACACATCATAAATCCATCTCAATCCACCTCTTTAAAATACACATATCAAAATGATTTCAAACACACAATAATAAAAAACACGCTCTCAGTCAAGAATGTTTCATTTCTATGACCGTTCTTGAATTAGCACGGTTGCTGATGTCTGCACAAGTGAGAAGTCACAATACAACACTACACAACACAACACACACCCAATCACACTGTAAGGTCAGCCATACTAGATGGTAGCTGTGTGTTTTTTTTTTTTTCTATCTACTCGTTTGTATGGTATAAATGGCAAGCTTAATAAATGAAAACACTGTCTGTGTGTGCCTCATAATGAAATTGTGCAGTCCATTACTGCACAGCCAATGCAGAAACTTACTGAACATGCCCATCCATCCCTCCTCTGTCCCCACCAATTACATATAAATTAATCTCCAACCTGCATCTAGAGAAAGAGATGCTTTTAGCTGCTCTAAAGATGGCTGTACTTCAGGGTTAGATCAATGGGAAATACCTGCTCACATTTTCCAAACAATACTCAGAGGACTGCTACCCTCCAGTTACAATGCTGTCCATTCTGTCTCATGCTACAGTTCCCTTATTCAACTTTAGGCCCATACACAGTAAAATGTATTAGCTTGTTTGGTCTTGATCTGTCTGAATGCTTGTCAGTTTTCATTGTAGTGAATCTGAGCTTCTTCTTTATTTACAAAAGAGCTCCTCCGCTGGTACGTTTGCACAAGATGGAATACTAGGCTGTGCTGAGTAAATGACATGTACATATAGGGGAAACAATTCTGTACAAACAGCATTTCAGAGTCATGGAGAGGCTGTTGCAGCGTGTTTGCTGACCTGTGGTCGTCTTGTCTCCTGTGGTTTAAAACCTCAGAGTGAACAGCTAAATCTGACAGAACTGGCTTGATCAGGACTGTGAGGTTCCCCATCATTGGCCTGCTCTCATACAGAGCCACCTGCAGGATGCATTGCCTGTTGCTTCCAGGCAAGACTGGACTCGTTAAGTGGTATTCACATTTCCCAGCGGCACCAGCAGCAGATGAGGAGCTTAGGAGAAGAAAGTGCCCTGAGGTAATAAAACAAAGTAGAAACGTCATGCTTGACAGTTTTATTGTAGCTTCATAATCCTGTCTCTCCCTTAAATCATGCATTACACAAATGCTTTAGCATTGCGACAAATCTCAGACCTTTACATGATATCAAACTCAAATTCAAACTAAATGTCCAATGAGATGCAACTTGCTGAATACGAGAAGTTTGAAGATAATTCTTAAGATCGGTGTTACCATGAGAATTTTCTAATACACTCTTACCATCAGATCTTCCCACAGAGTGGTCCATTGCAGGCATCCTCTCAGCCTTTGTACCATCTTGTTGCTGTGGCGACACCACTAACCAGTCACTATGAGTGCTGTTATGTGATAATGTCCAGAGGCACAGTGATTCAAAATCACAGGAGGTAACTGCAAAATAAGTATCAAAGATGTAGGCCTTCCCATCAAAATAACAAAGCAGTGATAGAGTAAATAACAACAAGCGACTGCTGATGTGCTGACAAAGCTGGATTGTTTGCAAGCTGCACTGATGATGGAATAAAATCTGCCCAAACTTAACTTTCTTAATAATTATGTTTGCCTGATGTATTATATATACCACATATGCTTGACACTGGATGTTATTTATAGAGATGCACAATATTATTGGCCTGATATTGGTTTGGGTCAAGATTGGCTTCAAAGCTGAATATTGATATTGGCAAATATTTCCTTGATATTAACCCTGATATAATTAATCAATACATAGCAGGTGCTGTTTGGTGAAGACCTGCAGATTGCTGTTTTTTAATCCATGGGGCATGGAAACATCCTGAGCCCGTGCACACCGTGCAACATTACGATATCTCTGGCAACACCTTAATCTGTTACACATGAAGCAGAAGTGTTTTTTCTTCATTTTTCACAAGGAATGAATATTACATATCATTTCAGCTTTAGCAATGGTATCGGTTATCAGTTATCAGCCAAATAAGTTGTGAAATACCAGCATATCGGGTATCGTCCAAAAGCCAGTATCGTGCATCCAGTTATTTATGTTAAATATCTGTATGACAAAAAAGCTGAACATCAGTTATTTAAAAATCAACTCATATATCAAACTTTCCAGAGAATTAACAGGATTTATAATAAAAGACCAAAATAATCTATTAAGTAAAAAGAGGAAGAATGACTGAGGAGGATGCTGTATGTTTGTTTGTTTATGGGATGGGTTACAAATATTAACATAATTATCATGACAATACAAACCCTGATAAATGCTAAAACACAACCTGAAATCATTCATTCATTCCCTTACTGTCCAATAATTAATGAGGGCTTCTTGTGATCGTATTTTACTCAAAGGTCAACATTCAAAACAGAGATAACAAGAAACCATAAACGAACATCTCTGCTCATGTACACTGTAAAATGTTTAACTCAAAAATATGAGTTAAAGGGTTGCCTTAAAATTTTGAGTTAAATGGAACGATTTTTGTGTTTTTAAGATGTGTTTGATTAGTTATCCTTAATTTATAAAAACAACATACCAGAAGGTTGTTAGTTTGACATAAAACAACGCATTAGGATAACAAAAATGCCAAAATGCAATTTACAACATAGTCAACCAGAATATGGAGAAAAAGTCTGCTCCTCAAGAGAAGGAAGTACCTTTTTACAAAAAATCTTTAAGCTAACAACGTTGTTTTGCTGCACTAAGCATTAACTAAAGTGACAATATTAGCCGTACATTGTCTGGTTTTACATAAAGTGAGGCTTGGACTGAGCATCTGTGTCTAAGTTTCCACCCAGATTTAACGACAAACCATTCACAGTCACTCTTTTTTTAAGGTTTCTAAGATTGTGTGTATGTGTGTTAGTTTTAATTAACTGAATGGGAATAGAGGAGACACTGAAAACATCATGTGATTACTGAAGAGGAAATTGCCACTACTGACAAAATGGCAAACAGCCAGAGGAAACCCTCTGGATATAAAGCTCAGAGATACTGTATGAGTCACATCATTAAAGTGTTATTAACTGAAACTAATTCTCATTACTTTAAACCAGCTAAAAATAACCTAGCTTTGATCACAAAAAATGTTTCTTTGCCAAACAGCTCGGTTGGTATCACCATGAGACTTCTGGGACACTTTGTTCTTTCAGTTTTACAATCTACTGTAACAGAAAAGTGCCCTTAATACCTTGAGTCGAATTCGCATTTCAGATTCACAGTGGGTTGTTTCTGTGTAAGTCAGTCTTTCAGATGTGATATGCGGGCAGTTGAAGATCCTCTTTACCGTCAAATAAAATCAGATGCACTTATCAATGGAAGTAATGAAACAGGTCATCATGGGAAAACCTCATTTTTGTTTCTGTCCACACATCAGTAAATACATGACTCTTACTTTGGCTGTCATCTTCCAGATGAGGCAGAAACAACGGGTCCGAGATGTTCTCTTTTAGAAATTTGTCTGGTAAAAGTTGGCAGGTGCTGCTCACTGAGAAGAAAGACAGAGAGAGAGAGAGACACGCATTATAGGTACGCATGATGTCCGGTCAAACATTTGGAAACTATGAATCATTTCCGACAGGTTCAACGAAATGAAGTGAGCTTGCACTATAGCACTTAGTGCACATACAGTATGTAGGCCCAGTTTCCCAAAGCATTTGCTGCAATTAAAGCATTCTCAAGGCAATTTTTCAAAGTTTGTGATTCAAACCATTTCCATCCATCAACCATTTTATTTATATCTCACTTGTTTTTACAATTTTGCAACTCATTCAAACGCACTCAAAGTGCATGAGAGAAAACAGAAAAAGGAAAAAAAAAATCTCTTCCACATGCAGAAATCATCTGTTTTGAGTCTGTGGTTTATAACTGGACTGAGGATGGACTATCAGTGAAGAAAACTGGAGTTGAGGTAAATAAGATAAAAATAATACATCAAAAAAGACTTAATAGGATTTTTAAAAACATTAAACCAACTGAAAGTATGAAAATAAAAGAAATAAAGTAGAATGAAACTGAATAAATCTGAAATGAATAAATAAGAATAGAAATGAATGAACAGTTTTTAAGAAGCATGAAAGACAATAAAAATAGAGTTAGATAATAATTCAAATACTTTGGAAAGCACAATCAAGTTAAAGTCAAGCATTAATGTTTCTGTTTTTTTTTTTTTTAAATAGTTCTCAAGTATTTAGGAAGGTTGTTCCACAAACAAGAACCAAAGAAAGTGAAAAATAAAGGTTAAAAAACAAAAGAAAAGTTTTCTTCCCATTGATTTTAAGTCTAACTTTTTGAATTATCAAAAATGAAATAATAAAAATAAAAATAATAGAAAAAAACCTGTCCTGAAGACCTGAGTGTTCTCACAGGGGAGGATATTAAGGCAAGTTTGAATGAAGCTTGTAGGTTTTAAACGGGGGTTCCTGATGCTTCAGTTCATTTTTGCATCACTAAGATTTTTAGCATCAATTCCATTTTTTACTAGTAAAGAAAAACTGATTTTATTCTCTACTCTGTATAGTTTTCATTTTAAATTGTGGTCAACAAGTTGGGTAATAACATAAGTGGACATGGTTGGGATGCATTCCTTGTGGAGGTTGACATGGTTACTGGCTGTGTAGATCATCTTTAGTTAAGCTGTTAGTTGGGTGGATGTACTGCATCTCCACTGAAGCACTTCTTTGTTTGTATTCATGGCATTTCTGTGGTTACAGCAGGCGGTTGTGCGATTCTGGTTCAACACAGGGTTGCATCCCTGGTCTAATTCATGTTTAGACCTACCACACCATCAAGTACCAGGTAGGATTAGGCAGGTCTTCCTTTTGTTAAAGCATTGCATAGGTTGACATTTGCTCAGTGGGTCAAACCAGAACCTTGTGTTTTTGTTTTGTACACTGAGTGCACTTGTTTTGTGATCCTTGCTGTAGTCTGTTTGTGGCTTTTGGTAACTTTGTTGCCACAGAATGAGCTTGGGGCTCTCTTGAGACTGTTTTGTTCATGTGATCCAGCATGTTGAGTTTCATCTGTATAAGAACATGCTGCTTGTATGTTCTGTATGTGCCACATTTGTGGCTGCCAGTGGTGATTAATATTGAGGAGAGTGTTTTGTGTTTCTGTGTGTTCATTTCTCTCTTTATGCAATTTGTGTGTATATATATATATATATATATATATATATATATATGAATATTTTTTTTACTGGTATGAGACTGTGAATGTGACCATTTGTATTGGGGCAACAAAAGTTCACATTCGGTTTGCTGTTAATTCTGTGAGCAGGCATTCTGGTTTGTGGCTATTGAGCTCCATTTTGTGCCGGTCACATGTTTCTGTTTTGTGTGTTCAGTGTAGCAATGTTGTGTTTTAAGATCCTCATAATCAAGTGCATCCACAGCTGTCTGGGCAAGTCCTGCTCAAGTATTTAGTGAGAACAGTTAGCTGTGTCTGTGTAGTGAACGTGTAAGCAAAACATGTCTGCAGCAATGCAGTGATCAAAATCGATGTGTTTTGACAAATCTGTTTTTGCCTTGAGGTAAATTTAGATTTTAAAAAAAGTGTGGCAGGTCAAACTTGTTGTTAGGCTTTGATACCTCATTAGGTGATTGGAGATGCCATGTTTTATTGGTCTCTTGCTGCTTGCTATGTAGATCTAAAGGCTAAAACACAAGACCAGGTTTCTCGGGACGCTTATTTTCTGGATGGAAACTGGAATAGCAAGATGATCTTTGAAGAAGCCGGTTGCATGTTCTGCTGTTCCTGTGATGAAATAATAAAAAAAAAAAGATGAGTCCACTTAAAAGTGGGCTTTACCCCTGACAAGAGTGGCAGTGATACACAGTGTGCACAATTATTAGGCAAGTGAGTATTGAAAATGTTCCAACTTCATTCTGTATAAACTTGATTGCCTGTTGAAAGTAAGCATACAACCTGATGTGCATTTGTGTATTAAGGGAGGAACTCGCCTTAGGAGACCAACATCCTATATCAGGTGTGCACAATTGTTAGGCAGCGGCTTTTTCTTTGGTGAAATGGGCCAGAAAAGAAATGTAACAGACTTCGACAAGTCAAAAATCATCAAAGATCTCTCAGAAAGATGCAGCATTCTATAAACTTTCAAGATATACAGTAAGGACGTGACCACACCATCAAACGTTTTGTTGCAAATCCCCAAAAGGGTCACAAGAAAGGTGTTGAGAGAAAAAGACGCATATTAACAGCCAAACATTTGAGAAGAATCAAATGAGAAGCTAACAGCAAGCCGTTATCCTCCAGTGTTGTCCTGTTACACAACTCTAACCTGCCTCAAATATCCTGAAGTACAAGGTGTTCAGTGCTCAGAGACATGACCAAGGTAAGAAAAGCTAAAACCCAACCATCACTGAACAAGACTGGGCCATGAAACATCTAAAGACCGATTTTACGAAGGTTTTACAGTATGGACGGATGAGATGAGGGTGACTTTTGGACCAGATGTGTAGGCGTCTGAGACACTGACTCAGATGCCTGCAAGGTGCTGGTGGGGTTCTGGTATGAGCTGGAACAAGTGAGGATAAGCTTGTTGGGCCTTGTGGGGTAAAAGATGGAGTCACACTGAGTTCCAAAACCTATAGTCAATATCTAGAAGACACCTTCTTTACACATTGGTACAGGAAAAAGCCTGCATCTTTCAAGAAGACCATGACCCTGACCATTAAAGACCTTAAAGGTGAAAGAATAAACGCTGCTACATACTCAGCGAGAAGCGAGAATTTTCTTCTTGTTCTTGGGCCACAAGAACAAAATGACATCATTTTGACATCACAGCAGAACTTTCTTCTCAGGGAGCTCCAAGAAGTATTGTGTGATTGGTCAGACATTTGAGGCAGGCGGAGTTAACACAGAGATGCATGAAGCAGAGAGTTGTCTCTTTCACATTTCTGCAGATGTGATGTTGAACGGTTCTGGTGGAGGGGGTGACAAAGTATGAAAATGTAAACAACACACGTGGTATTTAAATACAGGAACACTACAGTGTGCGCAACTCCGGAAGTTTATTGCAAATGCATAATCACTGGATGAGAACCGTCCCCCCCCCCGACCACCACCACCCCCCTTCACCTCCCCCCGCATGCACCCAGTGCAGTGCTTCCCGTGGAGTATGTAGTGACTTGATGAAAATGAACATTTTTCTTGTTCTTGCAGCCTCGAGGGAAAAAGGGAGAACAAAGTTCTCGCTTGTCGTGGAGTATGTAACGACACAGCCTCCTTCCTCACCTTTATTTTTTGGAACATCAAAAATGTTTATCCGTAAATCTGAGTTTTTTCTTGATTATTCTTACATTTATAAAGGAAAATAAACAAGGTGGAAAAACCTGTTTTTCATTGAGTTCCGTAATAATTCTGATCAATAATTGCCTAATAATTGTGCAAACATACATATTGTACAAAAGCCAAATCCTCCCTTTCACTTCCTTAAATATTCAGGTTTAAAACAGTCTATAAACATTTTGGATGAACCAAGAGCACTGTTGATGTTAAATAACAGATCTAATCCTAAAAAACTGAACTTGACTAATAATTGTACACGGTGTATATTTTTACTTCCAAGATATAGAAGACCATACATTTCTTTAATGCAATTTCTTTAAGTTTATTTCCAGCAGATTTTTTTTTTTTTACGTTCACGTTTGAAATTTAAGTTTTCACCCAGCGCTGGCATCTCAACTGCAAGAGGTTTTTCAATTGTCTGGAGTCTTCTTTATCATGATTATCTTACTTGGCTGTACCTGTGAAGGTGCTGAAATAATGCTGTATTCAAAAGTAACAGAGAACTCCAAATTTTACATCAGAAGAACATGAGAAATCAGATTTCCTTGTTGGTCACTTTAGAAAAGCTTGTCAACTTTTTCACTTTACATCACTCCATAAAGGCAGCCAACCAAGTACATTCAAATCTTTGTCTGAAGAAAAGATAAACTTCCTTTACAACAGCTTTTTTTTTTTTTTTCCTAAGTGAAATAAGATAGAGGTAAAAGTGCAACGTTGGCATGTATAATAAATGTTTCATCTTTATTTATTTATTTATTTTTAACCAAAAGGTAAAATGTTTAAGATGATGCAAAATGTTAAAAAGACCAAAAGAGCAAAGATGATAGTATGGCACTGGAGAAAAATAGAATAATAGATACATATAAATAGATATAAGCTGTTGCTGCATCACAAACTGTTGGACAAGGTCTTATTTTAGATGAAGTGTCTTGGCATGGCTGCTAACGTGCAGTGGGAGGGTCGGGATGGGCACTCTACACGTGACATGACATTCAACAAACTAACTTGCATGACCAGCAGACAATGAGGGAGATGATCACATCTCAGTGGGTCATTGCAACTTAAACCCGGTACTGATCTCTGAACAGTGGCATTGCTGTTTCCCGATGCCTGTAAGGCAAGGTCAAACAAGTCAAGCAGGACAAATTGAATTATTAAAAAAGGCTGTTTATCAAAATCAGTTAGTGATGCTGACGATAAGGAGTTGAGGGGTCATTTCGCTGAATGGCAGCTGAGCTATTCATTGGTAAATATGGAATAAAAGCTACTATGGATAGATTCCTGAATATGGAAACCGGAAAATTTTAAATGTCCAAAAAAGAGAGGGGATTCAGTCTAGAGAGAGAAAAAAAAATGTTTGTAGGCTATTATTAACATGAAATAAGAGTTTTGGAAAATCCCCCCACAATTTAAACTTCCTTTCAACTTCTGTCCTTTCTGACTTGTCCGGTTTAGATTGAATAAAAAGGGGAGGGGGGGGGGGGGGGGGGAATCACAAAACACTCATATATTCTCTTTTATGAAAAAGATAAGATCAGTTTCATCACCAACGAACACAGCAGGCAGTTTCTTTGAACGTGATTCCTGCTGTATTGCGTACCACAAGCTTTAGAACAGAATGTGCATGTTGGTACCGTTGAAAGACAGCAGACAGCAGAGGGTTGAAGCTGCTGTTTATCGTTTAGTTTCAGGACAGTGGTTTGAAGTGATAGCTTCAGATCCTGAACAGCTCCAAAACCTTGTCTTTGATAACATTCCCCAGCACAAAGGGTAGTAAACTAGCTGTCAACATTAATCACCTCTCCATCTCCAACTGCCTCATCCTTCACTCTCTCCTCAGAGGTTTTTTTTTTTTTTTTTTTTCCTTGCTGCTGAGAAAGCCAGCTTTGTCTGTTTGTGGAGCGTTTTTGAAAAACGGTGTAAGTATTGGCTGCTTGTCAGTTCAAATAACCCTAGAGTTGCAGCTTCAGAAGATTTTAAAGCAATATTCTCATAATAAGGCATAATATTTTACACTTCCTCTGCAAGTTTTGCATCAGTTTCAGCACTTAATTTATCACATCGGCTGTCCGTGTGCTCATGGAGGTGGCATTGAGTAACAAGCATATAGACGTGATCTGAACAAAATGAAGCTTACGAATATTAGTGCTCAAAAGACCAGCACATACTTATTTTATTTATCTAAACTCTATCTCACTCCTTGCACCATACATCAACAAGGTGACATAGCCTCCCTCCTCTAACCCTTTCAGATTTGTTAGTTATTTCTGTATCTGGATCAGTAATTTAGCTGCCGTCATTTTCAAAATCGTCTGTTTCAAAATGATTTTGTCTTCCTCTAAATGACACTTTTCCACCCCTAATGGAAAGCATTAGCGGTCTCTGCAGGTCTGGTGGCACTAAAAGGAATATGATTTATCCCAGAGTTCAAAGTGAGACCATAACAATGTTTGCTTTGTCTGACCAACATCTCGGATCTCTGAAAGATTAAAATTACCGAAAGGAAAAAGCAGCCATTCACACATTTAAAAAGATGGAGCTGTAGTTTTGGTATTTTTCCAAGTTTTTATTTCTATACATAATATGAAGCATTTTCTTTATTTTGTTAGTGTACAGTATAAGAATGTGGACTGATAAAAACCTGTTTAATGGCTTCACAACATGAAGGGTAGACACAGAAAACCTCAATCACATAAACTGGACTCAGAAGCATCCATCCATATTCTTTACCTCTCATCCTATTTCTGTAGTGTGAAGACAAATATGAAACTGAACAGTCTTCCTGTTGTTGCTGCTAAAGTATTCCTGTGTTATCATGCTCCAAGCGCTTGAGCTGTTGTGCTGGTTGGAAGCACAAATATCAGTTTGCAGCACTTACACAACCAAACACTGTCAGGTTGCCATCTAAAATTCATGCTTTGACCAAATTCAGCCTTCACTGCTTTACTTCAAAAACGCAGAACCAATTAGGTTTTTGTTCACACATCTGTTCTGTTAGGAACCGCAGCATACATCTCCCTGTAGAAAAACTATTCATTTCACTGCACACCCCAATCCAATTCCAATAAACATTTTTGTCTTGTTCTGGGGCAATCTTACTATCAAAGTATCATGATTCTTCTTTCTTGTCTTGCTTGGAGCATCATTCACTACCACAACAGTCTCTGTTGATCAGGAAGCCCTTTTTGCATGGCTGTGGTAATCTATGACTTTCTGAGATTTTACAACACTGATGTAGCCGCTGGCTGCGTGTTTCTTTTCCGACTGTATGCTAAAGGAAAGGGTCTCATTCACTATTTCAACCTCCTGTGCTTCACTGGGCTGCAGAAACAGCTGTAGAAAAACACAAAGTGCAAATTCAAAGATACATACACAAACACAAAAACTCCCTTATTTATCACTGGGATATTCCTTACAGAGATATTTTTGTCTAGACCAAAGGGTGAACTCTCCACAGCTACACAGAAGCACTGTTAAGAAGAATTTCAATTAATTAGTGAAATAAAATTCATGCTAAAAATGTCCATGTGTTTGAGCTCTTTGTAATTTCTTGTGATTGTGTCTGAAAGACCCCCATTCATTTTTGGAGTTGGAAAAACATTCACTTTGCAACTTTTGCTTTGAGTGCAACTCAGCTTAAAGAAAGCAAGATTAAGGACTGCTTCAGACATAACGTAAGAGGTGGGTCTTGTGTCAGTCATTCGACCAAATCCTGAGCAGAAATGATTTAGAGGCATGAAGTAAATATACAGTCCAGGAGTTTAGCTTCTTACTTAAGAGGAGGAGCAAGGGAAGTGGTTTCTTTGGTGAAGGATGGTTTAGTTTTGACATTGAAGTGATATAAAACTGTAATTGCTGCTAAAACTCCAATTCGTCAATGCCATTTTGAGTTATTTATGAATGGGTGGATGATATCCAGTAGATAAATCCTCAATTCTTTTCACTGAAGAAGCAACACATAAAAACCCTCCCTCACAGTGCATAGGTTGTCTGCCGTCAGGAAAAATCCATTAGCAAAACAGGCCAGATAAAACATGAGCGTAATGTGCAGCCCATGACAAAGAGGTGTTTTTCTAAGGGTGGAACCCTCACAGGAGTGCTGACTGTACGGTCGTTCCATAAATTACATCCAATTAACAATGAGCCATGCTGCAGTTGAGACTACGTTTCATTTTGTCCATTGCGTTGTCAGAAAATTATCAGAAAGATGGCAGAATTATAAGAAAATGGTTACTAATAAAGCAAAATGGAGCTAAAAAGAGTCAAAGCTGTTTTAATCCAAAAGGTAAATGCTACAACAGATGACATACTGTGGCCTTTTACATGAGAACACTGAAAACAAAACAAAGACTTTAACATTTTATGAAACAAGAAGCTTGCTACAACTGGAACATTCAACTTTCTAACATTCCTACAGTCCTGCAGGAACAGCCAAAGTGTCCCACCTGAGACCCACTGGTATGCCAAAGGGTTAAATTTTGACCATTAAAAAGAAAAAAATCAGCACGCTAATTGTCTGGAGATTGTGCCATACTTGTGGTGGGTGTTAGTCTGTCCCTTAAACTGCAAAAGTGGAAGCTGCAGGAGAAAAAGAAATATGACCAAAATAAAGAGGAAAAAAAATGTTTGTGAGAGACACAAACAAAGTATCTGTGGGAGACGGAGAGGAAGAGCTGCATTTCTGCTTTTTTTTTTCAAAATTGTTTTTAGCCATTTTGTTGGATAAGTTGCACTGGAAAGGAAAGATGGGAAAGAGAGTTACAAATGTCAAAACTACTTTTTTTCTCTGTGATAATAAGCATAGCATGATTACAATGTTGCAGTGTACTGAAACATGGGAGACATGGGGAAACATCGTGTAAAATCAAGACTGAACAATCTCTGAAATTCAGTCACTCTGAAAGTGAGTCCTGATAAATGACAATGATAGACCTAACAAAGCATCTAAATGCAACAGTAAGATTATTGTGTTTCCTCATGTTGGCACATCCCATTTTGACAAAGTAAAAAAGATAAGTTCGCCACAGTCGCCTCATATATAAGATAAAGTTGGATTAAAACCCTAATGATATCTGTACATCTGATGTACAGGCTGATAAAGGCTTTGAACCAAAGTATCTTTGGGATGTGCAGTACATCCCTTTTTTGCATATACAATCAAAGATGGCAACATTTAAGATGAGCAAAAGCTATGCTTCAAAAAGAAAAGCAAAATAAAAAACCCTGTGAAGGATCAGAAATCTACAAGTTTTTCTGTCTCTGCAGCTGGAGTTTTACTGCCTTTTCTGATCTACAACAACAAACTGAGACTGATCATGAAGGGCCCATATTTAGACTATCACTTCAGAGAGTCTACTCAAAATTCCTGGGGCTGTAATTTCCTACCTTTTTACACCCTGATTCTGTTACACTTTATAGCCAAAACATGCTCTTTTGGTTTTATAAATCTTGAAAGTGCAATTAAGTGATACCACCAATCTCTGACCGTCTAAAACCTGAAGTCTGTCCTTCTTTTCTACTGTGTCACAGTTTGCCGACATTATGCCGCTTATGCCGACAGCTGACTGTTGCCTTATGATGGCACTGGTGAATGGTGTTGAACCATTAACTTGAGTAAAAGATTGCAAGTTCAGGCTCTGTTTTCTACTTTCCAATGCCTTTTTACATGACTGCTTCACCATTACTTTTGCTCCCACTGCCTCATGGTTTCAGTTAGAAGTTAAAAGTACAAAGAATAGAGATTAAGAGTTTGAAAATATAGACTGCCGCAGACAATTTTCACAGGTCACGGCTCCCATCGTGTAATGTGATCCAGCGCAAAACAAAATAACTGTAAACCACAGCACGGTTCCGTTAGAATTTCTAACCCTGGATTGTATAGACTGCTATATTTTTGACATTTGGACAAACAGCTTCAAAGTGAGTGTGGAATCTGGACCCACATGCAGATTGTTTGGCCAGAGTATAAGGAGAAAAAAAAACATCAGGAAAAATCACAGGAAACAAAGAAAGGGCCCTTCACAGATGGGGTACCCCACAGACCAAAATGTCAGTGGCTGGATAAAGAGCTGTAAACAGAGAAAGTGAAAAACTGGAATAGCCTCAAGGAACTGACAGCTAACACATTTCGGTGAGGGAAATCAAACAACCAGGAGGTTTTTTGTGAAGAAGTGGGTGATACACAAATACACAGAGGAGAATACATTTTAAAGACAAAAAAGAAAAAAGAAAAGGTGGTGAATCTAACTAAATGTAGTTATGTTCTTCCACTTTAGATTCTGGGTCTTTTTTTTTTTTTTTTCAAGTTTCCAAGACCAAAACCCAAGGCTATGACAAGAACATTAAATCTATGTTAAATTTGGACAGAACAAAGTCAAATTTACTTTCAATTCTTATTTTTGTGAAGCTGTATCAGAAAATGGGCCATATTTTTCTGGTATCAATGATATTGAAATGAACTGACTGATCTTTTTGGGTTTATAATGACTGCATTAAAACTTGCCAAACTCTGACTTTTCTGAACATTTCCCAAGTTTCTGATGTTTAAATTTGCATTTCCTTTATAAAGCCTACTGTGGAAAGTTACATATACTTCCCTTTGTACTGTATACATATATTGTTTTTCAAAGAAAATGAATATTTCAGTGAAATGATTTTTTTTTGTCATATTTATACTGCTTTATACCAGCTGAGGTACATACATCAACTTTTTCAGTTTTGTTGTCTACAGATGTCAATAGGAATTGACATGGAATAATTATGGAATAATTATTCTACCGTGTGAACATTAATCTTTTTTATTTTCTGTTATAAGCAGCGATATAGAACTGAGAAAAAAGCTGTTTTTGTTATATCCCTCACTCATAACTAAATATTAACTTAAACCAAGGCATTTTTAATGATAAAATCAATGCAAATGCATCAAATTTTAAATACCAAATACCAAATTATGATCCAAATTTGAAAGAAACTCATCTATAAAGTTAGTCTCTCCAAGTAAATTTAGGGTTTAAATCTTTGGGAAACTTGTTAGTTACATTTAATGTTAAGTAAAAGTTTTTGTTTGGGAGTTTAAGAAAAAATATCCTAACAGTTATTTAGTAGCTTATGTGTGAAAGGACCAGAATTACAAATGATTCTTGTTTTACGAATGAGGTTTTCAAAGATATTAAACAGGAAGGTTGTTAAGGTAACATGGAACCGTGGTAGATGCAGACACCTTCATTTACTGGATGTTTACCACTGTGTGGCAGGACGAAGGAGGGCCGGGGTGGGATTCGATCCCCAGACTCCCGGGTGAGAGTCATGCGCGCTTACCAGCCAAAGGGACATCCCCTTGGCCAAATAGCCAGGGCACATCTTTACTCAGAGGCATAGTGACAGGACTGTCAACTGCCACAACTGTAAACCAGACAGAGAAACATCCACAACAAAAAGCAGCAATAGAAAAATGTAGCTTTTCTATCATCCAATCCCATCCAAGATCTTACATATTCAATAAAAATGAAAAAAAAAAAAAAAAAAAAAACAATTAAACAATAACTCACTGAAAGAAGAATTAAAGGAACATATTTTTCAAATGAAGCTTGTGAAGGTATAGTCCGAAGTTCCCCCCGTAAAAAATAAACGTTAGACTTCAGCAAATAAAAACCGTCTCAAAACCTGCCTTTGGGCCTCTACTCCTCTGAGTAGAGGCCCAAACTCTCCCCCCCTCCCTGTAATCCCCTCTTTTGTATTGTTTTGGTCTGGTCAGGATGTTTCTGGGTGGAGATTTCTGTTTATATCGGCAGCCAATGACAGAGCTAAGGACATGACACTGTGTGGAAATAAGCTCATGATTGGACCAGACGCCAGTCACTTGAACTCTCGAAGGAAAAAAAAAAAAAAGAAAGAAAACAAAGGGAACACCAAAAAAAAAGATAAAAGCTTCAGATTTTCAGTTTTGGAAACCAGGGGTTTAATATTTTTTGGTTTTTCCCCCTCTTCCGCTCCTCAGGGAGTTGTGGTTGTTTAGGCGACTTAGAGGGCGGGCCTTTTCCCTGGGGAGGAGCGCTAGGTTTGATTACTTTTTTTTGCAAACAAAAATGCTGGGGGGGCTCCGGCTCTCCCCTTTTAAAAAAAAAACACTTTTTTTCCCCCCTTCCCCACCCTATTTTTTTTGTTTCTCTTTCCCTTTCACCCTCACCTTACACTTCCGTCCTTCTTAATTCTGTGATGACAGAATGGTCTTCTTTTTCTGTTACTTTTTAAACCGATATCTTTAAAAACTGTATTCTGGATTGTCATTCCTGTTTCAACCCCATCTTTTCTATATCCTGTATAACTTCTCACTAGAGATGCACTGATCCAGTTTTTCTGATCCAATCCGATACCAATAACTGGGCTGAGCATATAGGCCGATACCCGATACCGGTCCGATACTACTATTGTATGAAAGAAGTGTACTGTATACCTTGCTAGTGAAGGCATCAAGTTTGACATAAACATTTAGCGTTGTTAACAAAAAGGTAATAAAGTAAGACAGATATAAATGCACTCAATTTTATTCATTAACAAATAACAGACAGTACATTTATTATGATATTAATAAAAACAGAAATGACTGGATCGGAATGCTGGATCGGCCACATTACTCCAATATCCGGTCCAGCTAATATGTCAGTATCGAAGGCCAATATCCAATCTGGGTATCTACCACTCACCAAAACTGAAACACACATTTGTGCTCATCTCTACTCTGATGTCTGTCCAAAGGAACCAAACCCTGCTATCACCTCGCAAAACCTCATCAATTAAGCTCCAGTTGCACACATGGGAACTTATTTGGAAACAATTTGTACATACCAGCACGATCATGCACCATAAGTCTATTTTCTCCTCTAATGTTATGTCAGTCATTTGCAAAGCCATTATGAGACTTGAGTATTACAGACGCAGAGGCAAACCGAGAAGACCCAAAAGACTTTCAAATTGTCTTTAATGAGATCTGAGGTTTAATGTGTGCAAATAAAAGAATAATCTTTGTTACAACATGGGAACAATTACTGACAGCCTTCATTACTACTGGAAATGAGAAGTTCTTTTCTCTGGGTTAACTTTTATTTGATCATCAAGCCCTTATTGAATCTTCAGATCACCATGCTACAGTAGTGCAGAAGGTAATAGTATATTTTACTCGGGCTGATGTTTCTAAAGAAACTCATGTACAGAGTCACTCAGTTGTAAAGCTTTTTATAGCGGCTTGCAGCTCAGTTCAGCCGCCCAGCTTTTAACTTTACTGCCTCAACTCATTCTCACTGTGCTGTTAACGTTGCATTTAACAGCATGACATCAACTCAGGAATCCAGTTCTACCCAAAAATGAGGACTGCAGATTTGGTCTTCAGTCACTTTATAGGGTCAAACAGCCTATAGAACACATCTGTAACTACTGTAGGCCTTTTTCACTGAGGACACTGTAACACGTCACAGGAAGAAAATTACAGATATAAGAAAATAACATGGATATCAGACTGCTCTGGTTTCATGCTCTAATTATAATAAATGCTGACTTACTTGCCAGGTTTCTAGCATAAGCAGTGCAATTTTGAATCGGGTAAAAATAAAATATTGATATATTAATTAAGAAATGGAAGTAGACTTTCATACAAACATTAAAACAGCTTTTTTTTGCTGACAAAAGTTCAACCGGAGAAAAGTCTATTCATAATAACTTTTACAGTAAGCCCAAAGCTATATTTTGACATTTCCACCTGAAACAACGACTCTAGTTAGGAACAGCTGCAAACCTGCACGCTGGAAATGAACAGCCTTTGGCTTCATGATTAGACACTTGGGATAATTTGAAACACATCCGTGCACATTTTAAAACCTTCATTGAATACAAATGTGTAACTTTAATTAATAAAAGTATTTTACAACCTAATCTGAAAAAAAGAAAAACCTTGGAGTACCAGACCCTCTTGTGTGGGCTGCGCGGTCCCTGTACGACCGGCGCCAGCTTGGTCTGCATTTCCGGCTGCAGGTCGGATCGATTTCCGGTGAGGGTCGAACTCACTTGGAGTTGGAATTACTGATCCTGTTCGTAACCTTTAAGGACAGGATTTCTAGGTGCAGTGTTCAGGGGATCCAGTTTGGTAGCCCGGTTTGGGTCTCTGCTCTTTGCAGATGATGTGGTTCTGCTGGCTTCTCCAACTCTCGCTGGGGTGATTCGCAGCTGAGTGTGAAGCGGCTGGAATGAGAATCAGCAGCTCCAAATCCAAAGCCATGGTCCTCACCCCGAAAAAGGTGGGGTGTACTGTCTGAGTCAGGGGTGAGGTCCCCCCCACCCAGGTGGAGGAGTTCAAGTACCTTGGGGTTTTGTTTATGAGTGAGGGAAAAATAGAGCAGGAGATCAGGCATATTGGTGCAGCGTCTGCAGTGACGTGGACTCTGCATCGGTCTGTCATGGTGAAGAAAGAGCTTAATCTACGTTTCTACCCTCACCTATGGTCACAAGATATGGGTCGTGACTGAAAGAACAAGATCGCGAGGACAAGTGGTCAAAATGAGCTTCCTCCACTGGGTGGTTTGGTTCTCCCTTAGAGATAACATGAGCAGCTCCGTCATCCAGGACGGGCTCAAAGTAGAGCCACTGATCCTCCACATTGAAGGGAGCCAGATGAGGTGGCTTGGGCATCTCGTTAAGATGTCTCCTGGATGCCTCCCTGGTGAGGTGTCCTGGGCATGCCCCATTGGGACGAGGCCCTGGAGATGACCCAGGACATGCTGGAGGGACTACATCTCCTGGCTGGCCTGGGAACGTCTGGAATCCCCCGCATGAGCTGGCAACTATGGCCAGGGAGAGTCTGAGCTTCCCTGCTTAGGCAGCTGCCCCCGTGACCTAATCCTGGATAAGTGGAAGAAGACAGTACAATACTTACTGAAACTATCAAGTTCAACATCCTAAAAACAAAAGATAAATATTGTGGGACTGTAAAAAAATGGACGTAGTATCCGGTCGCATCTAAAGAGCTGAAAGTGAAGCCAGATGGGCGTTTCCCATGATCACCATCTTGCCACATCACGTGTGTCGTCACTCCCGGAAAATACTAAAATGGGCAAAGACAAGGACGCTCCGAGTCTCAAGGCAAATGATTGACGGCCGAGCTAAATGCCAACCAAGCTAATCCGAAGTGAACAGGAATGAGAAACGATTGGTGGTTTAAAGGTAAGGCACCCTCAGACTGGTTGCTAACCAGCTAAAAACCACCACTGTGCATCTCTGCTACAGGCTGACTCCTTCCTGGGGGCAACTAGGGAGCTAACTATTAGCCTCCACGGCTAAAATTGGCACCTGGTCTGCCACCTGTCAATCAAAAGGACACGCCCCTAATTATGTGTATTTCAAGATTAAAGGCAGGGTGGAAGATTTTTTTCCAGGAGCATTTTTTACTATATTGCTTAAAGTCTTCTTCACATCTAGATTGCAGCCAATTAATTAAATGTTATGACACAAAAAATAAAAAATTAATCACCTGTGGAACGGACAGGACTGGAAAAACCCGTTTCAATGACATTAATTTCATTGAATGGGGCTGCAAATGGCCCGTGCTCATTGATTGAATGATTACTATGTCCATCAAACTTGACGGCCTCTTGCCGCGCTCCCACCCTCCTCAGGCATGCGCTCGCAACGTGCAATGCGCATCTCACAGTGCAGACGAACTGAGACGAACAAGGCTGCTCGCTGCTCTTATCTATGCCACTTATTGCTCTTAAAATGAAAAAACACATGTGGATCAAGTCATAGAGGTGTTGGTGTTTGAAGTGAGGATGTTTTACGCCGCAGAAGAAGTTGGAGGTGAGATGATTATCATTTTTAGGAAACTTGGTTCCTCTGTTGTTTACTGGGAAGCTAACAAGCTAGCTACTCAGCTATTCTCTGTTATGTTCGCCGACAACCATCAGGTAGGTAAGGTAAACTTAACCTACTAAATCTAAAATGTGAAGTCAGCCTTTTTGACCCAGGCGTCTACTGTATGGGAATTTGCTCTTTTTTGGAGCCAGCCCCCAGTGGATGAAGAAAGCGTCACTATTCTCCAGTGAAGTTTTCCCCTTGGTTAAAACCACAGTTTCCCAGGTAAGACTCATCACTTGGAGGCAAACTGACCCTCAACTGTAACAAATGCACAAAAACACCTGTACATCTCTGCTGGCACAACATATTTGCTTCATTTATTAAAAAATATGGCAGAGATTCAGAACTTATCTTAGTTCTATTTCTCCATCATCTTTCTCCTGTATTTTCATCCTGATCACTCTCAGGTTGGATTAAAATGAATGCAGAACTTAATAAGAGATAGAATTTGAAAATATCTTGGTTCTTTATATAAAGACAAAAAAATTTTTAAAAAGGAGGGGGGTTGATCCATACTGCACGGTGAAATTATGCCATATAGTTCTAAAACACTTCAGCCACAGCACTGAAATCATGAACTGTATATTTTTTAACTTTCTTTAAAAACAAAACAAAGCAAAAAAACCTTTTCTTTAGAGGAAGGAGCTAAAATAGGGGGTTAGGATTAGGGGCTAAAATACACCTACTTGATTCTTGCTGTTAAAGGTTTTGAATGCAGACCAGAGACAAATGAAGCTGCCTTCTTAAGGAGCTGCTCTGTAAGTGAAACATTAAACCAGGCATGGATTGAAAGTGTCACCTCATCCTCGCATTTTCCACTTAGATTTAAGCAGACTCACTCACTCAGACACACACCCCACAGGCTGGTAAAACAAACAGCAGAAAGTGCAAGATCCAACATTTAGAGTTTCTGATTAAAACAAAACCTTATGGGAAAAGGTGTTAACTGAATCTAATGAAGCTATCGCATACAAAAAAAATTTAGTAGAAGATTCAGATACACAAAAGAAAAAAAGACTGGAGAGGGAGTGCTGTTTCAAAATGACCAAAAGACCACGGAAAATTACATTAGTCTATGTCACATTAATGCATTACGATAAAAGATTAACGGCTGCAAAAGTAAGTGAGCAGTATACAAAAAGTGAGTCACTCAAACTGCACTGCTTGCTGCATATCAATCACAAGGTAAGACAGCCTGTGGACCACATCTGTAACTGCGGTAGGCCTTTTTCACTGAAGACAGAGTAACACGTCATAGAAGGGAAAATACAGATATTAAAATAATAAAATAGACTGCAGACTGCTTTGGTTTCATGCTCTAAATATAATAAATGCTGACTTACTTGTCAGGTTTCTAACCAGAAGCAGTGCCCATTTTAACAGAGTGGAAATAAAATATTAATGATAATAAATCACGAAATGGAAGTCGACTTTTATACAAACATTAAAGCATGTTTGCTTGCTGACAAATGTTAAACCCAAAGGTATAATTCTTAATTAGCTTTTTTTTTTTTTTTTTTTTTTTTAAGTATATGAAAAACATACATAAAAAACTGTATTTTTAAACTTCCACCTGAAATATATATTATTAGTTTTTCCCCAACTGTTTTAGCTTTTTTTTTCTTTTAGTTTATCACACTTAACACAACATAGAACATGACAATACATTGCCCTCAGGCATAACAGACCCACCCTATCATGGTCTACAGAAAATGTTTTCATGGCTAGTTATTTATATCATAACTGCTTTAGTTAGAGCAGCTGTATGCTCTACATCTCCACTGTCACAATAAAGACATCCTGAAAGGATTGCAAATCCATGTGCTCTAGGTTACAAAATATCAACTTCACTCAATAAAAATAATAATAAAAAAAAAAACATCAGATTAATAATTTGTGACTGTCGAGTTTTATTTCTCTATCAGCTTATTTCCTACATTCCTCCTTGATGTAAAATGTGAAAAATGTATTCGCTTTTGAAGGCAAACAAAAATAAAAAAGGGACTGATCCATTTAGTAAAGTTATGCCATCAAAGTTTCGAAAATACTTCAGCCACAGCACTGAAATCATGTATTTTCAGAGGAAGGAGCTTTGGGGCTGAAATACAGCTAGGCTACTTATCTTTATTGTCATGTTTGGTATAAAAGGTTTTGAATGAGGACCGGAGACGAATGGAGCTGCTTACTTGAGGGGCTGCTCTGTGAGTGAAACATTAAAACCAGACATGACTCACCTCATCCTGAACACTCTAAAACAGTGTCTTTGGTTATGAGACAAAGAAGACTTGGAGTGGATTTAAAACCATCAGGCTTTAATCTACCTTGAAACACAGAATGAAACATCTTTGCATCATTGTGTGTATTAATATCACATTAGTTCGATGCCACAATGGGACAGTAACTTAATAGAAACTGAACATGCTATGTTAGATGCTTGAGGTGAACTGGTATTGTAAGAATATCTTCTGTTTTAAAGCTGCAACACACTCGTCCACTTCATTAAGTGCTGACAAACTGTGTGAATAAATTAAATGAGTCTTTTTATGCAAAAATTAAAGATACAACTTTGCTTACTAATTCGTTCAACACTGAACAATATAAAAAAGCAGGACTTAGATGTTTTCTACTAGTAATGGTCCAATTAAAATATGCACACTAAGATACTTGAGTGGCAGCTGTTTTCTACCTTTGAAGTTTGATGCATATAATTCAGAAATGTTCCTGTTACATGATTTCACAAAACAGCTCAACCTGGCAGTGCATTTGTGTGTAATTAATATCCCTAAAGCAACAGCTTTAGGGATATTAGGTGGGCTAATTGATAATTAAGGTTAACTTGAAACACCTCTTTCACCTCTCTTTTGAAGATGAGCAATACACTTCAGACCGATACGTTTGACAAATAAGAAGAATGGGAGTGCTTTTATTCTAATGAGAGAATTAATTAGATGCAGTTTTAAATACTGTTTTGTTGAGCACTTCAGCTCTCTGTGTCTGTAAATGGAGACGAGAATGTTTAATTCATCCTGGAAAAAAAAGCTCATTTATATTAGACTTTGTATGTTCAAGTTCAGATGTGCACACCTAGAGACTCGAATGTCGGCCTGCATGCAGACACACATCTGAAGGCCCATTCATGTGCAGCGAATCAGGCTTTTGGCATTTAAGAATTAAGTCTCATAACTTAATTTATGATTTAATTGGTTGCAGCTGGGCTTCATTTAGCTGGTACGTCGTGAGAGATACAGTTTCTTCTCAAAGTCCCTCTTGACTAAAAATTGAGGTTCTCATATGTCACATATTGTTTCTGCTTTCCTCTGTTTTTCAACGAGAATATGTCAAAATGAGTCTTAAAAGCCACATACACAAAATCTAATAAAAAGAAGTGAAGGTGACTTGGAACAAGTACACTGACATGGAATTAGATCATGTGATTTTGATATACTGAAAGCAGGGCAATGGTGAAGAGCTTTCACTACATTATAGTAATGTGCTTTTGCAATATACTGCCACATATTTGTAAATGTCTGATGAAACCTTTCTATCTCCTCTGGTGAGGAGATAAGAGCGATGTGTATACACGGGAGCTTTGGCTCTTTTGTGGTTAAATACACATTTCATCATCCAAGTAAAATAATAATGATAAAAAAAAAACATTATGACTTAATTTTACCCCTGTACATTGATTTAATTTGACCAGGGTTTTATGGGGCTCAACCCCACTATGCAGAAACACCAAAGAAGAAAATGTTCCATTACGCAGCTCCAACATAATGCTGACATTAATACGGAAAGCAGCATGGTGGAGGAGGAGGTTTTTTAAAGGCAGATATTTGGATTTTACTTACAGAAAAGCTGAAGTTAGATAGATGCATAGTACCTATGTGCATAATCCATCTCACAAAGATTCAGTAGAGTGGTATTACAACTGCTGAACCGCATTAGCTGGTTTCACTCAGCCTCAACATCTGTGACCTGAAGTAGCACAGACAGCCAGTCTGATATATCATCCAATAATTAATACGATTCTGTCAACTCTGCTTTCAGCTTTAAGAAAGAAAAGAGAATCACTGGGCACGTTTACATGGAGACTTTTTTTCCCTTTCGGAATGAAATCATTCTGATTGAGGATTTTAGGGCAGCTGTTTACATGGGAACTAATTCATTCGGATCTGGCGTGTACATGCACTAACATTTATTCAGAATAATCCTGTCCGACATGCGCAGAATAATGTAAATCAAGTTATTTATTTAAGACGAAGGTCTACAAACTGATCATCACGGTTGTTGTGGTTTCTGCAGAACTTAATCCATCAGCTGATCCTCAGGCGCCCCTGCTGCACTAAGAGAAAAAGGCCAAGAGACAGAATTTGAATTAAAAACAAACTTTGTGCTGCTGTCCAAGGAATTACGTTGTTCACAGCCATCTGTCAAAGTGAGGAAACGTCACTCGTTGCACAGTGACATCTTGTCGAAGCATGCGCTGTAAGAGCGCAACCTCCCAACTTTCCGATTCAGCGTTTACATGATACCCCGTTTGGTTTGGGGAAAGGAATATTCTATCCCCTTGAAACCGAATGAAAATTAATTTGCTTCAGCACTTTTCATTCGGAAAGAGGTGTTTACATGGAACATTTTCATTCCGAAAGAACTTTTAAACTGAAAGAAATCGGTATATTTGGGTCCATGTACCACTCTGTTTTGCTGGTTAATGTCATATCGAAGGATCTATGGACTAACTCAGAGGTCACCATGACTGGTGGACCACGGTCCGGATCAGGACTCAGAACCCGCCATGAATGGACCCCACCAAAGAGCAAACAAAAAATATATAGCTATGGGATGATATCTGACTGGGTGCTTTCACTGTAATTTGCACAACTTTTGCAGCCTTCATAAGGGAGGGGTGAGGAAACAAGTCGACTGAGGGGGAACAGGGTAGTGTTTCCCCTACAGTGACTAAGCCACGGCCAGCCGCCATGGCTGTATTATTAGTGCCACACCTTCAAAACACCAAGAATGAAGTCCTTTCACATGGACAATGTCAAAATTTCTTAATTTTAGTTGCATCGCCGCGTCCAGGAACGACAGCAGCTGTAGGGTACACTGCTGTCTGACATCTGCTCTGCATGTGAACACAGCATGCAGAGAAGCGGGGCCTAACTAAATGTCTGACATGCTCCCGGTGTGAGTTGATGTGCCACAGAGATCAGAAAGAAACCGTGGTGCACACAAACCTGATGTAAATCATCCATAAGGCTTTAAAGGATAACTATCTTTCTTTTTTTTTTTTTACCTGGACCTTATTTCTAGGAGTTTTATACATGCATTTAATCACCGGTAAAATTTCTGTATCACTTGACTCCTTTGGAAGATATTACGTTAAGTCGCCCTTCAGCGTACATCCATATAACGCGAGAGATGGGGCAGCCTCTCTATAAGGCAATATCTGCAGCAAAACTCCTCCATTTCATCAATGCTTTATGTACAGTAGAACGAACAAACAAACAAGTACTATTGTCCTGTGAGTTCACAGTTACCTCTCTGTTAGTCACTGGGAGGTTTACTCCACACTCTTCGGGCCGTGCATGCATGCCAGTCTCAGTACAGAGAGACAGTTCGCTACCCAAACACCACCAAACTAAAAACTTTGAACTTCTGAACTTACAGAAAAATAGTAATCGTTTGAATTAAACTACGTACTAGGGATGGGTGATACCGGAATTTTTCCCGCCAATGCAATACCAGTAGTTTATGGTACTTTTTCATTGATACCAATATCGATACTTTTGATTCCTTTAAAGAAAACCACATGATTGTAAAGTTTGCATTAATATATTGATTGCAAGGACAATATTAAATACAAGTAAAACTTGAGAACAGAGGAACTGGAAAGAAATACTTTTAAAACAATAATAAATTATATTGATGAAGAAATAAACAAAAATAAGATTAAAAACTTCTTTTAATCAAATAACCTACTGTAAGTACAGGTTAAGACTATTTAAATTTCTTCAGTAGAAACTGTTCAAATATAAAATGTAATAGTAATATTATAAATTTACCAAAACATAATGTGCAATAACCTGCATTAAAGCACTGAAACATCATCATCATCACTAACAGTAGCAGCATCATCATGATATCTAGTAGGCTACCACCATCATGTGATACAGCAGCTAGAATGTGGCAACTTTCACACATCATTTTTTTGTCTAAACCTCTGAGAAGGGAAAACAAATTGCATGTTTTGTATCTGGACAGTGGTATCGCGATACTCAAAAAAGTATCAATTCTGGTATTTTGTCTGGCTGGTATCGAAGTATCAATTCCAGGGTATCAATATGCCCATTATCCATACCACCTACAGGTACACGCCCAAAATTAGCGTCTCTCAATGAGATAATGCCAAATTGGGATTTTTAATATGGTATAAGTATTAAATTAGTTATTTAGATTATTTAGAATTAACGCAACTTCACAGATTTATCTCCCTGTATTATGTCATTTATTTTGGCACCTCTAATATAATTTTCTATTTTACAGATAATCTAATAAAATTATCTATTTTATTTGTTTCACAATGATCTGGCAACCCCCTGAAATTAATTTGGGAATCCCAGTTTGGGAAAGACTGGTGTAGACTCTACACATAGTGCACTGATGGTATTTGATGATATATACAGCAGACATAAGTCTTATGTTCTCTCAAAATGAAAAAAAAAAAAAAAGCTCAACTATAACTCGGACAAAAAGGAACAAAAACAAAACAAAACAGATTTCATAAATCAAAACACTGATTCAAATGCAATTTCCACCAATAAATATAAGTGAAGATGTTCGAATTGCTCATACTTAGAATGACAAACTTTACCTTTACTTTGATTAATGATAACATTTACTTGTCAAAGCAAGTTGCACATTAAATTACTCGTACTTATTCATGTTTACATGTAAAATAAAACATAATGCTCGACAGCACGTTATCATGATTGAAGGGATTATTAGTCAATACAGTCTGAAGTACTCTGGACATGATGGCCTGACATCTGTCTGGTCAGCATTGGTGATATCTACTGTAAAAGGGACTAAACCACAGTCCCAAAGACCAGCGCCCAGTAAATTTGAACAGGCTGGTGAACTGACCTTCTTTGCCAAGATCACACAGCAGCATTCACTGCTCTCAGTTCTGCTTTGAGGTGTAAATGAGGCCAAAAACCTCCCTGTGACCAACCAGAGGCAGCTCTGTCTCCTGTATGACTCACTGCTTTGCTTTGGTTAACTGGAATCTGATGTCTGTTTTTTTCAGACTGATTGTTTTTGACAGCGCACTAAAGCAATACTTCCTGCAAAATGGAGAAAATATAAAACACAAGGCCAGATAGATATGAAATATTTCCTGGCAAAAGAATACCATTTCCCTGCTGTTTGCTCCATAATAGCTAAAAGAAAAACTTTTTATGATTACCTCAGAATAATACAAAGAATGAAAAAAGTTCTTGCTTGTTTATTCCTTATCACAAACATCAAAATGAAACCTAAATGTAATTATCCATACAAAGTCTTTTTCTCTTCATCTTAGATGAGAGTCAGGGCACAACTCTGTCAGCGCTTTCATTTAACAGTGCAGTTACACCTAAGTTATTCTTCCTTTTAATTTGAGGCTAATAAAAACTCTAAAACTGAACTCATAAAAATGAGAACGGGGAAAGACTACACTGTCTTATTTTTCATTGTTTTCCAACCAGCTATTGGAAAACTAACAACGCAGAGTGCTCAGATTTATAAAGAATGTTCTACAGTACAGTATATGCACAACTCCACTACTTCCTGAACCTAAGCCAGCTCCTTTGTGTCCTGTCTTTCATTAATGGACAAATTCATTAATCCAGGTGTGCCTGACCTCAGTAACAAAGATGACGATGGCCAAACACACCTGGATTAATCAGTTTGTCCAGTCAGAAAAGACAGGAAACAAAGGAGCTGGCTTAAGTTCAGGAAGTAGTGGGGTTATTGCCCAGATGATAGAAAATGTGTTTTCATGTACAGAGATGAAATATTTTCAACTGGCATTTCTTTCAGGATTTATTAACAATCATTCTAGTCAATGCTGGTGCAATACCATCTCTTTGCTCAAGCATATAAAGACTTATTATCGCGTGAAACAGTAACATTTTTTATTCTAAACCCCCGCTTTTCACATTAATGAGTATATAAACATTTGACAAATTGTCTATATCCCATTAATGAAGCTGTCAGCAGATCATTTATATAATCAGAGTTCAAGTAGGAATCATGCTCATTATAGTTTGCTGCCTTGTGAATCATTAAAAATGTAGTAAAACATGCGTTTGGAAAGCACACCTTGTGCCTGTTAGTAATGATCGCCTGTGAATGTGCTCAGAGAGTGCCTCGTGTGCGAGGCCAGTGCTCTCTTTAACAAATCTTATCCAGATCCACAGCAAAAGCAGAGCGTTTATCCACACTCCCACTCTGCCAAGTGCCATGACAGTCAGCTTGGTCATTTTGGTGCAATCTTGTATCAAGCGGTAAAACAAAAAAAACAAAGGGAAATCATCTCAAACTCCACCCTGACTCTCGCCTTGGAAGAGGAATAAATACATTCTCTGGCATAAAGACATATTTTAAAAAAAGAAAGTAAACACATAAGTCTGTCCTCATCCCCAGAAACAGAACCTCTGAGTGTTTGTCACAGAATAAATCACAGAAGTAATGACATCCGCTATTCTCCGGAGGAGCAGAGCTCACTAAGTTCACCTGATGAAACCCAGCTTTGCGGACCTGACAGAACCGACACGCCAATATGTGCACTGCAGTCTAATTACCAGTATTCCACAGAGAACTTTCCAGTTACGGTTTCATCAGTTATGTAAAGGTTCTGTCTGTTTATCCAGATAATTTCAACCCCCAGGGAGTGAAGCTTGTTATGCACTGTGTGGTATTATTTAAGTGCCAAAGATTTAATTTTCAAAAAACTCAGCAACATCTCTTTCCAGAGTAAACACCCTCAGGAGTCATTATGAGTTATTTGCTTCATGTAGAACCAGACATAGAGTTAAAAAGTTGCCCCATTTTTCTTCTCTTTCTTATTTACCATCTGGATATTAGTTCATATTTACAACAGATTGTAAGCAATAGATTTAACTCTTAAGCAAGAAAAACAAGAAATGAAGCAAGATTAATGTTGAGTGTTAAATATGTATGGTATGAGGTAAACCTGAAATTTAAACCACTTCACACACAGCAAGTTGAGGAAAACTTGAGCTGAAAGTCAATATAATAAGTAGTGACTTCACCTTGGAGAAATTTCTCTTTTTAATAGGGGAAAAACAGTTCAGCCCTCAGACTTCCTGTTTTTATAAATATGTCTGATAATGCCACGGTAAAGTTAAATTACTTTTACCTTTTTATGATTCCTAATAAATACACTTTTAATTTGTTGCATTTGTTTTCTTTGCAAATGTTTTAAGTTAAAAAAAATAATAATAAAATGAATATAACACTGAAAAAAATCTCTCAAACTAACTGGCTGTACCTCAACTCTCAAGTTGCCCTTGAAAGTGAAAGAAGCCCAGCTGGCTGCTCATCTGTCTGCTGTCCAACCAGCAGAGTGGTGCCCCTGAGGCACAGCTTTGATCTTCCATCCCTCTCTCTTTGTGCCAGCTGTGGAAACATCATCGCACTCCATCTACACCTGAACAGCAGACATTCCAGTCTCATCCAACACCTTTACTGGAAGGTAAATGGAGGAAATATCCTCTTGTGTGTCGTCGTGTTGCAGGTTCAGGAAGTGGACAGCAATAAGCACATAGGCTCAGGGGAAAAAGGGAGATGTGAACCTAGATCATGAGGTGTGTTCTGAAGCCTGCCATAATGCAATGAAATGTTTTCCTGGAAAACACAAGAAAACCACACATACGCCAGATAATTTGTGAATATGATCGTATTGGCAAAGTAAACCAGCGTGACATCTGACTCCTGTAATAATCGAGAGAGTGAGCACCTGATTTCTAAGCAGGTTTTACACTTGAACTAATCAGTTTTTGCCTTAATCCAGCTCCTTTCAGGTCAAGGTAGGGTCAGTTTTAAACAGTTTGTTTGCCTGCAATCACTACCATTCGTGTCACTTAAACATAAGTACATTTCATACTCATACTGAACTGAAATGACATTAAAACGTGGTGTAAATTCTGGAGGTGGGCTCGCGTTTGTCAGGAAAATCAAAGCGTGAACTCTAAAAGATCCACAGCAGGCCAAATTCAATCACAGCACTGATGAACTGACCTGCGTGATCTCTAATGTGCACCGTCTGCAGTAGTTAGATTAAGAACCTGCAAGTGAAGATCAGAACCATCTTCTTTCAACATTTAGAGACACGTAGAGATGCAAAGTAAACAGAAGATCAGGTTCAGTGTGATGCTTAAAAGTGGACCCGCACGCACACACATCTGGTTCATATGCTGCCAGGATTCTCCACAATACATTCCCAACTCCTTACACGACACAGTCTCTAACCCTTAATCTAACCATAATCTTAAACCCACAAAAAATCACTTTTAGCATTTGTCCATGACATGGTGTGCTTTGGTACAGGTTGTCACGGTGCAGCTTGCTTCTTTTTTTTTTTTTGGTCTTCCATTGTAGCTGGTACCATGTAATAATATCCCGTACTTTTCCTGGTACTACCTTGGCCTAGATTCCAAAACAGCCAGTACTGTAAAGCAACACTGAAAAACCACAGAGAGGTCAGTGAGAATCTTTGTCTGTGGGTGGAAGCAACTTTGTACAGCAGTGAGCACACACTAACACATCCCTGTTCCATGAAGTCCTGCACACAATTTACAACATAAATTTTGGAGGACACACTGCAAATTTGCTCTGATCACTCCCAGCTGATGTTCAACCAGCTCTGAACTAAAAGTCTGTCCCAAACTTAGTAAGTGCAGCCCTTTATTCTTCTCTATATGCAAGCTGCTTTGGATTAAAGCATCTGTTGAATCAGTGCAACTGCAGCTTTATTTGTAATACTCTTTAAAAACAACAAAGTTAACTAAAGGGCCACAATATGCAAAATAATATTAGAATAAAATCAATCAAACTTATCAAAATACAAACGTACTGTACTGAGTACATTAACATTTTAAAACACAGTTAAATCAAATAGAATATTTAAAATCAACTAAAGTCAGATGAAAATGTCAACATGTCAAGGTGAAGAGATTTAAAGTCAGCTGTAGAAGAGACCTGGCAAATGTAGAAACACAGCTAATTCCACAGTTTGTGCTGCCATTGCAAACGCCCAGCCCCTTCTGAACTGCCGACTAGTCTTGGGTAAAGAGGAGCTGATCAGCCCACATGAGAGTCCGAGATGATGTCTACTGTAGGGATGGGAGATCTCAGAGGGATACAGCAGGACACCATTCAAGCACTTAAGAGTAAATAAAAAGCTCACTTAAATTAAATCCTAAAGTGCTCGAGCAGCTATAGTGAAGAGAAGATAAAACCCCGGTGATGTGTTCATACTTTTGTGTGCCAGTTAAAAGACATGCAGATGCAGTCGAGGAACAGAGGACTGACTCACCCCAGAATAAAGTGCATTGCTGTAATCCAGCCGCATCGTTAAGGCATGGATTACTGTTTCAAAGAGCTTAATTTTTGCCAGCTGCCTCAGGTGAAAGAAACTGGATCTTACAACAGATCAAATCTGACTTTCAAGTTTTAGTTCAGATTCCATTTTCAAACCCAGCTTTACAATCTCTGGCTTACAAAATAAATTCAAACCATTCAGATTAATGGAAGGAGCACCGGCAGAACTTGGTCCAAACATTACGCCTCGGTTTCAGACAAATTTGAATAAAGAAAGATCAGCTCCAGCCAAGATTTAATGTCCTTCAAACATGTTTGCAGAGAGTTCACAGAGATCCCATCCTTTTTACTGTAAGTGCAATGTAATAAACAGGAAAACACTGAAGTTGGGTGACTCATATCTGTTCCTGCAGCTTCACAGTGATAAACAGCTGATCCATACAGAATCATACAGAAGTGTGCGGTCTCATATAATGGAAACACATCATTTGGACAAAAGATGACTAACAACATGCCTTGGTTTATAGTAAGCTATCAAATCTAAAACCTGGAAAGCATTTGGTTTTATCAGAAGGAAAGAAGACTGGACCAAAGCCTGTCCAGCTTTTAGTAAGTACAGTGGTGGTATGTTGACATCTGATGATCTGAACACTTACCTGGTAAGGCATCATGGCGAATCTCTGCACAAGCAAAAATAACAACACACAAGGCAAAGATGCGTAAACTGAAGACTTTTGCCAACCCCAACCTTGACTCGTCAAGATTAAAAGTAATGACAGCATCTCTCCTTCGATTAATTGCTGATGATTTCAAACTTGGTTATGTATAAAGTACATGAAGCTATAGTATATTTAAATCAGAGCTGTGGTAAAAGATGCTGAGTCAGTATTTCACTAACAAATGTGGGCCATTATGCAACCATATAATGTGGAGCATAAGTGCTGCAGTTTACTGATCTTTTATTAAATATCTGTGGTTATTTATTTACCCCATTAAAGAAAATGATCTGTAATCATAAACAAAAACAACCTATGAATTTATCTTTGTTAAAGAAATGTTCAGATCTGTATGAAATGGCATTAAATCTAACTGAATCAAATCAAACAAAATTGCTCAATTTAAAAATTAACTATGTAAAATCAGGGAGGAATTTTAATACATTTTTACTTATTCCAATACCACAAAAATGTTTTATACACTGATTTATGAGAAATGATACATCACATACCTGCACTACATGATGGCAAGAGTAGGAATGAAAAGAAATACTACAGAGCTGTATTTTGGCTTTGTATTTCAAAAGAAACAACTTTGCTTTTGGCAGAGCTGTTTGGAGACAACACGTCTGTGTCTGAAACACAGATATTAAAACACACAGTGTGCATTTGAGAATTTCTGATATAAACCCAACCCAGATGAATATCAGAATACAAATGATACATTTTAACAAAAATACAGTAGGAACTGTGATACATGTATGTGCAAGTGTAGACATTTTGCGTGTCAATGTGCACTTTGCAAAAAGGCAAAAGATTACAAAAAACTACTACAGCACAATTTACAATAAAATATTCTATTTATAGCATGTTTCTTGGGGAATTTGACTGTCTGGAATAGTCAACTAATTTTCCCACCTCTTCAGATCCATGTTGTGATATACACTTCATATGAATGTTGCTTAACTGTTCCACAATCTCTTAAACATTTTGGCTAGGCCTCTGTGTGGTGGGTGTCGTGGCAGAGAAAAAGATAAGAGACATGGCAAGTCAAGAAGGTTTTACAGCCACCTGGTTATCGACCTCACTTGTGTTTCATCCCACATGCACATCATCAAGCTTCAACACTGTGATTGGCCTGAAACTGCAACTTTCATCTCTTCCTTCCAGACTGGCTAACTATTCATCCGATCACCGCTGGAGCTGCAGGCACGCAGATACGAAAGGGCCCAGTAGAAACTCAGACAGAGGCAACTGTTTGGCACAGACAGTATGCCCCTGGCTTTGCATCGCCTTTGTATTGACTTGACTTTGGCTTCGTTGGTTTTTGTAACCTTTGTTAGATCAGTTTTGTGTTTGAGTTTCCAGTAGTGTTAAAACTACTTGGTTTTGTGTTTAGTTTCATAGCCAGTCATTAAAGGTCTTGTTTTTGTTTGGTAACTTCTTTTTTTTCTTTTTGTTAAGCCCTCATGGCTTCTCTTTTCATTATCTTTCATGTGAGTGATAGTTTTTGGTAGATCGTGGTTTGAGTTGGGATAATGGTCTTTCTTTGCAGTTGTGTATATGGTTGTATCCTCATATTTATCTGTAGAAAAGCTGTAGTTATTGGTGCTGCTTTGTGGTTTAATACCCATAGCTTACGAGGCCCACTTTTTGTTTTGTTCCTTGGTAAACTTTTGGACTGGCTGTTTCTATAGCTTGTTTTAGGTAAAGCTGATAGTTTATTGCTTTTGTTGGTCCGAGCAGCACTGCTAACCCCGACTCCTTTAGGTTACCATTATTTGTTTTTGTTATATTTCTCTTTGTGACGATAAATTTGTACGCCATCTTTTACCCACAGTGTTACAGTTCTCTTTCTTACGTTCCATTCCATAGTTGTGCTGGAACGTGACAAAGTGGGGGCTCGTCTGGGAGATTTTTAAGCGCTTGCTGTGAGTTCTGTGTGTGTGGAACTGATTTTATTGTTGTGCGGAATGATTACGGTTGTAATCGCCACTTCCTTTAGCTTGAAGAGTTTTCTCGATTTTCCCTCCCTGTGTGGCTTTTGACAGCAGTCGTGAAGCTGACCTACTATAGATCACAAATTATTAGTCTGCAGATCCCAAAACAGGCTACAGGAGGTCAAATCAAATCTCTACTGGTGGATAGGGATGAAACAATATGAAAATATTTCGTATAATGGTTATCATTGTTATCATGGTATTATTGAAAAACCCTCAGCATCTTTAAAAATATCCAAAATGGGTCTCGACGTCTACTTTGTCCTTCATAAAAGGGGAAAAAATCTCTAGAGCACTGTCCACGTGCGCCTTCGTTGCCTTCTGCCATGTTTTCATAAATTAGACATTGCAAACTGGGACTGCTGCTTCTTTTCCAGGCAGTGAGCAGTATCACTGTGAGTTTTTCAAAGTGCAGTAATCAATCACGGTTTTAACAATAATTAAAATTTGAAACAGTTTTACTGATCATTGCGAATTTTATCACGGTTAATCATTTTACTGGTAATCGTTACATCCCTACTGGTAGAGCAGTTGGTTGCTTTTGGGGTATGGGGACGCAAATCCTCATACTCCCAGCACAGTTGCTGCCAAGGTGGGATCGGGGGTTGAGAAACAGGCTAAGATGCCAGTTACTCTTCCCTGGAATGACCTGCTGTCTTCAGGCAGCTCTTGAGTCTGTCTGAAGGCGCGCTTGGCTCGACTGGAGCTAGAGGCTCGAGAAAAAGCCCAAGTTTGCCAAGCTCAGCTGAAGCTAGAACTGCAGAATCTGGAAATAAAAGTTAAAACTCATATGTAGCTACTGTATTAAACTGCGTGAGCTAGAGCTGGAGGCTCAAGCCCACTTCCACTGACAAGTCAATGGTTGCACACACTGTTTCTGCTGCTGTGGATGTGAGCAAGTATATCTCCTTGGTTCCTGCTTTCTGTGATTCTGAGGTTGACTTGTACCATTGCTGCATTAGAGCGCATCGCTGGTGCACTAAGTTGGCCACGTGATATGTTGCGTCTGTGCCTCAGCACAGAGGCGGTGGCAGCGCTTCCTGTGAAGGATGGCCTGGATTACGACAAGGTGAAGTCCGCTGTCCTGCTTGCCTTTGAACTTGTACCCAAAGCTTATCTACAAAAGTTTCACCAGCAGAGACAGACCGCTGGACAAACTTATGTTGAATTTGCACGCGAGAAAAACATTCTCTTTGATAAATGGTGTGCTGCTTTTAAGACAACTGAATTTGCGCTCCTAAGAGAGCTCATATTGAAGAGATTAAGCATTGTGTCAGAACACAGTGTTATCTTAGAATAAGCAGAAAGTGACAATACTCTCTTAAGCTGCTATTGGGGTGGATGTGCTCATGCACAAAATGTCAGAACCTGTCAGTTCTATTCCCTAGCTGAGCCTGGACGTAACAAAGGGTAAAATGTTAACTTCATCTGTGAGTTCATGCTAAAACATGGAAGCTGTGTTCAAGTCCTACTTAAATGCCATTGTGTAAATTATCATTTTGAGTAAGAAGTTTCCTTTAATACTTTCTCTTGGTAACATTTTTTAATGCAGCCAGCAGTTTTCAGTAAAATCTCATCACAGAAACAGTCAAAATAAAATGCATATCAGTTACTGTTAGTACAGTAAAAATGACTGCTTTGTTGATGTATGACCTGGGGTTTCTCATTTCCTCCTCAGCTGAGATACAGTAATGAACAATAATCAGAGTGGTGCTCCTGCAGAATATTATGCTGAATTGACCCCCAGCCCTTTTCGATACGGAGCATTATCACTTTATCAGTTTATCTTGATATAATATTAGTGTCACATTTTGCCTAAATTAATATTCTTTAATTACAGCCAAATAGTCTCATGAAGTCACCATAACCTTTTCGTTCATCAGGTCATCGCTGAGTCCAAGTAAATGCTTGAGTTAAATTCAAAGAAATTCCCTTAAGGCATTCCTGAGATACTGTGTTCACAAGATGGGGAGAGATGAACGGATGTAGAGGAAATGAGAAATAAATCATAGTCTTACAGTCAGCGGAAAAAATACTAAGCTTTTGAAAAGAAATATGAGCAACACAGCAGCAGTGTGGAGCACAGAGTTAGTGACAACGCCCCCTTTCAAAACAAATTGCTTTCACCGGTGTCCATAAGGGGGCTGAAATCACAAAAGAACTTCATCTCAACACTTTTAGCTTAGACTAACTTCACTCCTTTAACTGAAATAACATAAATTCTGCTACTGTTTTTGGCAACAAAACAGTGTGCAAGCATTACTCTTATGACATTGACTAATTATTTGGCATTGTTGGCATTGTTACGATTTTGGTTAAATTTAGGATAAAACTGCAAGTTTACATACATGGTGTCCACATTTGTATGCCCAACATACTTCAATTAAAACAGCAAATGGTTCACTTGGTCTGCTACCTTGTTTACACTCCACACATGGAGGTAAGGATGGAAGATATAGATTTTTTCTGTCTAAAAATACTTCAAGATGAAGTCCTTTTATAACTTTAGCCCCCACTCAAGCTGAGCTGTGTTTGTAATGACAGAGCTGGATTTCTGTCAGAAAATGCTGTTTTTTTTTCCTTGCTAATGAAAATTCATTCAGTCCAAATGAGCACAGGTGCATGTAAATGCTGATAGTTAAGCATAGTTGCTACTATCCAGTGTGGCATTTTGTGACTTCAAACACATTTCTGGGAAGCAGGGGTTCCTTCAAAGCTCTGTCTGTTAGTATTGGAAAACTGTCTCTATGCGGCATGCTGGATATGTCTCAGAGTTGGAGAGGGGGGGCAATCTGACTTAATGCTGTGAATTTTGGCAAGGCTCACCCTGGGTACTCTCCAGTCACTGGGATTGACTGCAGTAAGAGCCACTTACTCTGATCCAGCCACAGAGACTTCAAACGTGGAGAGGAGGGGAGGGGCTCCTTCATAGGTCTCCTTCTTGTCAAAGTAAAAGGTGGTGTTGATAAAGAAATGTAAAGTAAGGCATCTACTGCCCTCTCTAGGCCTTCACCGATGGGCTAAACAGGTAGAGTATACAAGCACAGCATGTGGTGCCACTTGAAAACTTTTTTTTTAAAAATAAAAGTAAACCTTTGTAACCAAATGTGGCCATGACATGTAGAAAGTGAACTAAAGTCCCATATAACAAGTTGCAAAGACTGAAATAAAATCACAGTGATGCAAAAGCAAGAGTGCAGCTGAGCACATCTTTATAACTATGTCCTCATGACACACATGCCTCTACTGCTCACAAACACTCCAGCCATTCATATGACATTAAGCATGAAATGATACGATAAAGCTCAAACAAACACCACATTTTTGAAGCACACAGTTGCATCTAGATTTATCTATTTATTTATTTTAAAGCTATTTTTATGTGCTAAAAATTGATTTTCCTATTTACTGACCTTTTCCTTTTCAGAAATGCTCTTAAGAGATTAATGATTTACTGACTTCTTGAAAATTATGCCACATTTCTGTATATTTAGTATGAATAAACATAAAAGCAGCATGTTCTATGTAGTAATCCCGCTGTTATGGAAGCAGTTACAGGGCTCTTGTCTTGCCAAGTCTTGTCCTCCTGCTGCAGTGTAAATGAATGTAAATCACATTCCTTCAAGTGTACCTCTAGGGATCATGACATCTGTACTGATGTCGTGTTTTAGAGTGGTTCTGAAAGCATCTCTGGGTGTGTGCGTGGCAATCTGGGTTATGCCTGGTGACCGGCTCTCAAATTGATGGAATCAAGCTGCAACAGGCTCAGCCTAAACCCGGGATCAAACTGATGCCTGTGCTGAGTGGGACAGCATTGCAGCGCAGCAGCAACTAATTAATGTAGCTATTGGCAAGTGAACCACTCAGCCACTTTACAAAAAAAGAGAGAAAAAAGGGAAAGAAAAACAGTAAAAGAAAAGAAAAAGAAAAAGTGGCATCAAGCCGAAAACCCCCACTCAAATTAAAGTCAAAGTAAATGACTTTACTTACTTATCAGAATGACGATGGAGAGATAAGTGTGTTTTTTCATTAAATCCATGGTTCCCTTCTCTTCGGCGGCACAACCACAGCGAGTTGTTGGTTTTGGCACATTTATGCCCTCATGAATACTCGAGTGGACGGTCACAAACAGGGCTCGCGAGGCACACAGTTCACGGACATACGCGCGCTCCTCCGGACAGTATAGTTATTTCTCCAAGTTGCGCACTGTTACTCATACCGGTGATGCTGATGCTGCTGCAGCTCCCAGTGACGACAAACCCGCCAAACCCTCCCTCCCGTTTCTGCTCTTTCTCACTCTGTAAGTCGCCACTCAGAGGGGATCCTTTGGTCCCTGAGACGCTCTTCAGTTCCTTTTCTCTCTTTCTTTTCTTTTCTTTTCTTTTTGTTGTGATTAAAGGCGAGGATTTATCGCTCCCCGCCGGCAAGATGGACGTTCAAAGGCCGTTTTTTTTCTTTCTGTTTTTAACTGAGTTTTTGCTTCCCAGTCACTGAAATCCGGAGGTCACACCGGTTAATCTGCGAAAATTAGGTTAAAATCTTTACAGGAAAGAGATCACCGAAAATTATTTAAGTGGATGGTGACGTCATTCGATAATATATCATTATTATTTTATCAGAACAAAGTCGCTCATCATTTTTAATGTGAATATCTATTTTATTAGATAAAAGAAATTAAACATTCTCATCATTTTGAACTCGGTTGATGTTTTGTGCCAAGTGCACTGGGGAGGGGAAATATGCACAAATTAGGGCAGCCATGGAGATGGATGCAACTCTGTTTTCCCCTACATACTAAAGTTTATTAACTTGAAGTATGTGGGTTTTGAACATTAATCAGAACTGATTGAATTCGAAAAAGTTTTTTTATCATAAATACTCAGATTCATCAAATGCTGTTGCAAAATTGGAACAGCAATCAGAAATCCTGCTGCTGCTAATAGAGGTTTCAATAACTGATGCAAATACAGCAGAAGAGGTCTCAAAAAGAGAAAAATCCATCCATCCATCCATTTCAATTGGCTGTTGGATAAAAGGCAGATCAAAGAATTATCATACGGGTAATTTTTCTGTGTCTTCAAACAATTCTGATCAAATGAAAATCTAAACTTGATTAACTTTGGAAACAAATCATGTGGACTAGTGCACTTAAAATGAAATGCTGCGAGCAACGGTATGCAACAACACAATGCAGAATTACCCAACAAGAACGTCTCTCCAACTGTTGGCCGCAGCGACAGATCACTAATGGGTAGAGCATGTGTTGCTGATTCTATTTTATACCAGCAATTCTGAAAGCAAACATCTCACTGGCGAAAAACAAAAAGATTGTTCTTCCGTTGTAAATTTGTATTTTATCTTTCAGCTTATGTGCAGCACTTTGGTTAGTTGCGTTGTTTTTAAAGTGGTCTACACATAAAGTTGGAGTTGGAAGCCAAACACTCATCAAAATCCACAATGGACCACCCTCAATATAATGGACAGCAAGTTTGTGTATATAGTACATTTCATACAGCAGGCAACCCAATGTGCTGTATAAACAGTCAGAGAAGAGGATGAATTATATTTTCATTATATACATCCTCATCATTACCATCATTTTCATTAATGTTATCATCATTATTATCAGTTTATGTAATCAACAGAGTAGATTCCAAAAGGAAAACCTTGTTAAATAGTGGTAAATAAAACATTTTAAAACCTGACTTGCAGAAACTTCAGGTTTTCTTGTGGTTTGTTCCAGATATTGGGGGCATCTAAACTACACGCTGATTCTCCTTGTTGAGTTTTAACTCTAAAGTTGGAAAGCATAACCTGGGCCAAATGATCTTAAAAGTCTCTGTGGCTCTTATGGAGTCAGCAAATCTGAGAAATATTTTTTTGTACATCAGCAGCAAAATTTTAAAATGATTTCTTTTGGCACACGAGAGGCCAGCGTAGAAAATCTGAGAGGCAAAATGATATGTTTTCTTGGTTCTTAGACTGAAGAGGTGTTTTTTTAATGATAAGAACTGCAAGTTTAAGGCTTTGCCAGGGCCCTCGTGGTCCACGAAACTAAACATTATCAAAATCTGAGGATAGACTGTACAAGTAAGACAGCCAAAGGGAAAAAAAAATCTTTTTTCCAGACTTTGCAGGGTAATCACCAAAAACAAGAACTACAAGAAATAGCTTAAAAGCTGTTACGTTTGCCAAACGGGACAATAATACAGTAAAACCAACTTTACAAGATCCCCAAACATTTGATGAGATATTTTTGTCAATCCTTTATCTCACTTTTAAGATCCAAACATCCTTTTAACTGCAAGTGATGGACAAGTAAGATGTATCAGTAAAAATTATATGTTAAACCTTAATACGATTACTGTAAACAGCAGAAGCCCCTAACACCTAGTTATTGCTTTTTGGGGGGGGGGTTGTGAAAGACACTAAAACAGCTGAGCTATTTTCTGTCTTGTTTTTCTACAGTTTACCCTCAAAAATGACAGATTATGGTTTTCCCCACTAATTCTGAGCCTCTGATAACTTGTATGTTTAGATTGAGATGTCCCAGTTGCAGCAGCCATGAAGCCGTTTTCGTGGCTTTTAAAGGCCAAACACAACAGTAATGATTTGATGACTTAATGACGCTGCTGAATCTCATTGAAAATGTCAAACTTATTTTCATTCAGGTTGAAAATCAGTAAAAATAACGTCTGTGACATTAAAATCATTGAATAATGTTGTGATATTTCATTTTGCCGTAATCACACCTTAATAATTTCAGGAAGTGCTTCATTTTGCGCAATAACCATGAGGGGATTTTAGCTAAAATGGGTATTGTATATTCAGTATTCCTGGCCACAAGGGGTTAAGTGGCATTAGAAACTGATTTCAATGAGCTTTCCCTTAATCTTCAGTAATTTCTGTCATGAGGTTAACCATGTCTTTTAATAAATAGGTCATAACAGAGAAAGTCATAAAGAAAGGCATGCCATTTAAAGATTTCTGAAATGCGAAGGGGAATTCTGTGACACCCAGAATATCATTTATATGATGAATGTGTTGCTTCTAACCAAAAATATCTGTCTCTTAAACTGGGATCCAGTTAATGTCCATAAACTTGCACAATTTTAACTTAATAACTAAGATCAGTGCTTCAAGCAGAGTTTCAAATGAGCATAGCTGAAGGAAAATATGCACTTTATTGTATAGCCAAGGAAAGCGAGGACATTATTACAATATAATTAGTAATATGTGAGTCATGTAAAGTACTTTGCATGTAACACTTTGGAAATTGGCTTCATAAACCTTTTCGTCAACAAGATGTTGGTGGAATGATGACAACCCTTCAGGCTTCCAGAGGGTGTTAAAATGACCTCTGCAAATGTGTGTAGTTTCTAACTCACCGTTTCCTGCTATGGTATAAAAATAAGAAAAATTCTTATTCCTTACTTTATTAAAAAAAAAAAAAAAGAGGAAAAGAAAAAAGAAAAATTCCTTCTGCAGTAAAATCATTTTCATGCAGGACAATGCACCATCCCACACTGCAGAAACCACCACACAATCATTGGCTGCAATGGGTACCGATGACCATCATCATCCCCGGACCTGTGGAACTTTAGAAACTGCAACAAAGCTTTTATCACTGCAATCAGAAAAATAAACATTTGACACATTTGCGATATAAAACTGTAAAACTGGAATCCTGCAAAGCTTAATCAGACCTTGAGCGGCAACACAGTTGTCTGATGCAGAAAACTGGTTCACAACTCGAATTTCCAAACCTCAAGTGGTAATCACTCCTCCTATCTTTATAGCAATATCCATAATGTCTATATTCAGTTTGTGAAAATCTGTTTGAAAAAACCCAAACGACACAAACAGACACTGGTGCCTCAGTCATGCGGGGCTTGCTTCATCAACCCCCTGAAGAGCAACTACATGTTCATGAGTGAATCTGTCACTCAGTGGCACTTGGAGGACTTTTTTCCATCCCATCAGTGAACTTTGCCTTGCAAATTTTCACAAGTAACATAACAAAGTGCTGCTGGAGAGTAGGAAGAAATTAAAAATAGAAAAGGGTGAATGTTAGAGAATATTAGTAAACAGCAGAACTGATAGCTACAACTAAAACATGCTGCTGAATTCCATAAAAGAATAGGCACAGGAAATGTGTAAAGCACCCATAATGATGCTATGTGTTCTGCCTATTAGGATATTCTCAAAGGCATTCTACGGTATGCAAAGTCTAAATTGATTGGCTACAGTCCAGGCTGGGGTCACATGGATTCCTGGTACAAGCCATACTCATACACTGATCTTCCTTGCGATTTTCAGCTTTCCTCATTGCATTCATTTCTTCTTGATATTCTCCCAAGTAGCTAAACAATTACTTTATAATTAAATATTTTCCTTGGATGCATTGTGTAAGACTGAATAAGGAGTTCAGCAACATCGTCAGATATTTTCTTCTTTTTTAATCATTCTTTGACAAATTGCAGCTGTATCTGATCTTCCTTTCTGTTTATGTTGAGGAGTTGTTCCAGCTCACCCAACTCTCCGAGATCATACATTTTCACTCATTTTCTTAGAAAACATGAAATAAGCAAGTTTGTTCTGTTACGGTTTTTGCAAATAAAGAAATGAATAAATTCTTTATACATCTGTGATGAATAGTAGCACTTTGCAGGAAATTATAGGGTTCTTAAAATAACCTTTTTCAAAATCCTTCTCAAGAACTGCAAAGACAGGTTTTCAGCTATAAACTGTAATGAGCCAGACCAAGTCAATTTTGCATGTAGAACCAAATAACCCCTAGATAGATGATATTATGTGTCTGTGTGTGTTCACTGGAGACAAATGTTGGATTACTCTGGCCAAGCATGTGGTTTCAAACTTTTCTGAATCACATCTGATTAGCCCGAGGAACAATGATGTGTGGTTTTCTTGTTATTTATTCCATTTAGAACTGTTCGGAGAAATTTCATGGAAACACGACAGTGTTTTTTTTTTATTCTTATTATTTGAGAGACCATCTGGCAAATTGAAATAATCTATCACCTGCCAAAAACAGAAAAGTAATCATCGAAACATTGATGGCATTGTGACAGCTATAATCCACATGCATACGGTATTTCATTTGCATCGGCTTCACTGCAAGAAAGTTAAAGTTCCAGGTGATTTGCACCTTTTCTGGAGATGTTAGTGACTGAATGTGTTTCTCTAACCACTCAAGGATATTTCAGACTGAGCAGAAGCCTGTGCATCCAATGACTTAAAGCTGTTGATACTTTGATTGCAGGGCAGTGGCCCAAATAAACTGGTGCAATAGTACATCTGGCTAATTTTGTGTGGCTTGAAGCAGATTTTCATGACCAGACTTACTTTGACTCTGGCTTGAACTGAAAAGAGAATTTCTCAGCCTGTGTTTTTATTTTACCCTCTGCTTGTTCTGATGATCATGCACAGACATCTAATATTTATCAAGTTCCTGTATGCAGCAACACTTGCGCAGCTGATGACCTGAGCTAAGAAAAATAGCTCCTCAAGCTATTACAACTTTAAAATGTCAATTTAGGATAATATTTCCACTCCAATTTCATTTTTTAAATGTCATTCTTTTTGTTGGATTAAACCTCCATACGGACACTTTCCTTCAGACCAGGGGTAGGTCCAAGAAGGCCTCAGTTCTGCGGGTTTTAGATGTTTCCCTGCTCCAACACACCTGATTCAAATTAACTAGCTCCAACAGCTTATCAAGATCTGTTTAGTGAATTATTCATTTGAAACAGGTGCGTTGAAACGACAGTTGATCTGATACAGATACCAGTATCAGAAATGTCTCTGATACTGCCTCTACTCATCTTTTTACTTTCAGCTGGTTTATCTTCCATTCAGTCATTGCTACTTAAGACTTGATCCAGTGAGCACTACACCTCCTTCTTTTTATAATGCATTGTGGGTAATTTTGAGTGCACTACTTTTTTCGTTCTGGACTTTTGGACACCCCTACAAAATCGTGTGATCCCTATGTAGGGCCCTATGTAGGGAATAGGGTGTACTTTCGGACACAGCCACAGTTGCCGTCTGCAGCATGCTGCTTTAGAGGGGCGAGGAAGAACTGATCACCTGACACCCGTTAGATAAGGAACAAGCTAAAAATCATGTCGGTGTTGTGGCATTATTTCACACATTTTCCCACCAGCAAGACTGCATTTAAATACAAATGGCTTCAGTTATTCATTCAAATTTTACAAAGAGGCCTTACCACAATGAGAATCATATCACAGTCATGCAGGTGTCATATATTTTTTTACAACATAGTGGTATAGGTACTCTGTATCAGCCGATACCGCACAGCACAAGTATCAGAATCGGTATCGGGAGGAAAAAAATGGTATTGGAACATCTCTAGCTGCAACAGGGAAACATTAAAAATGTGTAGGACTACAGCTCTTCAGGACCGAACTTGCCCACCCCTGCTTTAGAAAACTTAAATTGTAATGAAATAAAGCAAAATGCAGAGGGTAAACCAATGAGAATGACCATAAAAATTGTTGTGAATTCGGGATTTATTGATGCATGTGTTTCCTATTTGCCCACCACATGTACTCCCATTCAAAGTTTATTGTAAATTAAGCCTCTCTCAATCCATCACTTTATAACTATGATTGGCTAACAGACAGATGTGTTGACATGTTGTCATGCAGCGGTTAACACATTGTTTACCTCGCAGTCAGCAGGAAATGATTTGCTCTTGATGTCTAATCTAATAAAAGTGAAGTACGCAGCTGTCTGGGTCTTTCAGGATGTGTTTTCCCCATCTTTAGTGTGTGTGTCTACAATTTTTGTTGTGTCTTTTAAAGAAGTGCCCTCTCATTTTATGTGTCCTTGGCAATAGACCGTCCTTCCCTTGCTATATACATGCTTTTAGAGATGAAGTTAAAAAAAAGAAAAACATCTGCTGAAGTTTGACATGACTTTCTAAAACAAAATGCTCTTTAAATGCCGTCATCCAGTAGAAAAAAACCTACCCAAAAACAAATGAAAACTGGCTTTCTTCTGCCACACCATAATTTCTTTCTCTCTCTGTCCAAGTCTGAAATGTCTAGACTGCTGTACATACTGACAGAATAGTTAATACCAAGCATATCAGATTGCTTGTCCATGCAGATTTGCTAAGGAACCACATGTAAAGCGATAAAGATCGCATTTCTTGGTTGATTTTGAAAACTGTAGCTCAAGGCCAGATGATTTAAACTTCTTTAAGGACAAGAAAAAGCAGTATGTGTGTGTGAGAGAGACAGGAAGACAGATTAAGTTAAGAAAGTAGAATTTTCAATAACAATTAGACATATCATAAAATTGTATTTAGATTCTTACAGACTGCTGCAGTGCATGATATCTTGGACTAAGAGGTAAAAAAAAAAAAAAAGAAGAAAAACCTCCAACTGGACTTAATTTACTTCCCTTTGGCAAAACACTCAAAGTCTTAAAATGTTTAAAGTATTGTGAAAGACTTTGATGCAGTGAAAACATAAATGTGATTGCAGATGGAAAAATCCTGAGTGTGTAGAGATATCATTCAGGAAGTGCAACTGTTGTTGAGATGAGTTGTAACAATATTAACAAGGATAGAACGGACAAAGAAGAGAGGACGGGGAAACCCAAAGACCACAGAATTCAGACATTGTAAGAGGTGACATCTGGAAGCAAATTAGGGGATGATATTAGAGCACAGAGAAACAAAGAAAGATTTTGTGTGGAGCATGGACACATTTCTAGGGTTATGAGCCAAATCTCAGAATTAACTACACTGGCTCTATTTTTTTTTTTTTTTTACTGTATATCAAGTTCGCCCTGAAGGCAGTTTGCAGATCATTTTGGAAAAATGCTTTTTCTTGTTAATGAAAATTTGACATGAAATTGATGCAGTGAAACTTTTAACATTTGTGTTAAAATATAGCTTGTTTAACACGTGCAGTTCATGTCATAGGAGTTACTGTAGCATCTGGTTTCACACTGTGCTTGCTTGCCTGTCCAAGTCACAGTGATTTAAAATGATCTAATATCTTCCAATAAGTATGAGATGTTGGACAGCACATTGCGGGAAAGGAAGTCTGTAGAAATTTTTCCACATTTTGTTAGACTAATCTTAAAATAGATTCAATTTTCTCATCAATCTACATTAAGTAAAAAAATGCTGATAAATTGAAAAAAAAAAACTGCTTTGGAGTGTTTTGGTTATTTAATAAGAAACACTGACATGTCCAGTTTAGATAAATATTCAGACGCACGTTTCCTTCAGAGGTTCCATGAATTCTTTTAAGCTGAAATGTTCTAAAGCAGTTTGGATGGGAAGCATCGGTCCACTGCCTATTTCAGCTTTCCTCTGAGATATTCTGGTTTCAGGTTTAAGAGTAATCTGCCTGGGTCATGTCAGGACTTTCAAAATGTTCTTGAAATCAATTCTGTTTTGTTTCTTGGCATTATATTTTGGGTTGTTGTCTCATTGAAATGCAAATGTTCATCTTGGCTAGAGATCCTGAGCACTCTGAAAACACACAGGGTTGTTGTATATTCTTATGCATTCCTCGGGGAATGATTCTGCTGCCACCATGTTTGATTACAGTGATGGTATCAAGAGGCACTGAGATGGAGCTTTTGGCATCTTTTCATCAGTAACCTCAGTTGGGAATTGTAAGGTAGTCATTTGGAAAGACACCTGCAGGTCATTTGTGAAACAATGTCAAAGAACATAGATCAAGACTTTTTGTTTTAAAGGGACACCATGTAACTTCTGACCCAAACATTAGCCTAGTAAGCAATAATAGATGATTTCTGGGGTCAATATACAGCACTTGACGCATGTCGGTACTCCAAGGGGGCTTCTCTCCTCAAAAAACCAGACATTATAACTTTTCAGGAGAAGATCTGTCGCTTATTGGATCATGTGACCTAAAGAGCTTTGCTATATGGCTCGATGACTTCGCTATCAACTGATCAAAATGGTCTGCAAACGTGATTCCAAAAGTAAGTATTGAGACTGTTTAATTTTTTGACAGTGTGGCCAGTGGGAACTAACAGATTTAGTGGCCAAAAGTTACTTTACACCGTATCCCTTTAAAACACGAGTTAAACTGACATCCATGTACATGTGGAATTCTTAGTTTATTGCATTAATATTTCATTATTATGTCTGTTAACTTACATTGTGCCAAATCAAGTCTTTTCAAAGAGCTTTGAAGCAAAATTAACCAAGTCCAGTGGATTTGAATCCAATTCAACCCACTTTACAGTTATATTTATACAATGTTAATTCATTTTTTAAAAAAAAGGGGGGGGGGGGGGGGGGGGGGGACATCATGGAAACCATTTGATAAACAAATCTTCACCTCATTTTGTGTGGTTAACAGTATAGAGAGATTATCTCTTTATAAGGGACAATTCTAGCCAGACTCAGGATGGGCAGCTACAGGGCTGAGAAGACAGAGACACAAACCCAGTAACACCATTACTTAAATGAAAGAAAAAAAATAAAAAGACAAACTTAGTGACAACAATAATGGCATTTAAAGTAAAAAGTAGATATCCTCCAGCAGAGCTACAGGGACATCTGAGGGTCGCCAGCTTAACTACTGTATAAACATTATCAAGAATTAAATTTGTCAGCCTAATCTAAAATGTAAGGAGGGTGCTTGCATCCTGTACCAAAACTGGGAACTACAGTATGTAGCTACACAAAAGATGGAGGCCCTACAAACCACGAGTGAGCCTGGAGTCTGAGAGTTAAGTGCTTTGCTGGGAAAATATGGAACAATAAGATCTTCGATATACTTTGAAGCTTGGGCATCAAGAATTATATTTGTGTGAAAAAGATTTTTTGATTTTATTCAGGATTCTACTGGTAGCCACTGGGGATAAGCTAAAATTCAAAAAGTATCTCCTGCTAATTCTCATACTTACTGCAGCATCTTGGATCAACTGAAGGCTTTTCTCAATGTTTCTGGACCAGCGATGATAATGAGGACTGATGATAATCCAGTTATAGAATAAAAACTGTCCCAGTGGCCTTGCTTCTGTTTTTTCTTTTCTTTCTTTCTCTTTCTTTTTTTTTTTTTTTTGCTTTTCTATAAACAACAAATCTTCATCAGCACATATACTGTTCATTTAACATAAAAAAGGGCCAATATTTTACCAGTACATTGTCAATGTTTTCTATCCCCAGTTCTCAGCACAGATCTTTATCAGCTTTAAACAACCCAAATAGTACAATGCAGTGGAGTGTTTTAGCAACCTAATGTTGGGACATGAATGACTCAAGATGAGATTGTATCTAAAACCAAATGTTTCTGGCCAAACTGCAGACAAAAATCAGTTGTTTTCACCACTCTGCTTTAGATTGCATGGTAGATTTCTTTGTAAGACTCTGCTGAAATCTAGGCTCAGCGCTTCGTGTCTTCACTCAAGCTAACCGTGTTTGGCACTGATCTTTTCTTCTTCTCAACAGAGTTGAGAACAATTTTTGATTCCTTTATATAAGCTTTTATTTCTCTCTTTCTGGGAAGAACCAGAGAGACTGAAAATGGTATCAGGGTGTGTTTTACTATATGGTCAAGACTAGACTGCACTCCAGCCTCTGTTTGTTACTTCTGGCTGCTACTGTAGTTCTGTACTCTTCTAATCGCACAAACCACAGCATGTGGAGTAAAGAGATCTACTGTAGATTTTTATTTTACCACAGCAGGTAATATTTTCTCAACTCATTCCAAAGATCCGATTGCCCAAAAATAAAACAAAGAAAAAGTTCCTAGGGAGACGTCTGTGATGATAGATCAATGAGAAATTCACTAATGGTCTTTTTATGTGAATCAGTTAAGAGACGTTTGTGCCTTTGGTATTTCAAAACTGATTTTGCCAGCATTACAAAATCTACATTAACATATTGCTCTCATTAACATATTTTTGAGTTTGTTTCCATCCTATTTAGACGTGAAACCGGATTCGTACGAGTTGGGATGGTATGAAAGATGCAAACATCAGAAGATTGAGTAATTTTCTAAACGACTTCATTTCATTTGTTAACATACATAAAATGTTTTTGCATTTCATGCCAGCAACATATTCTTAAAAAGTTTGGACATTAAAGCCTTTACCAGTTTGCACTGTTGCCATTTCTTACATAACTCAAAAGATTTCCTGGCATTGAGGGTACCAAATGATTGCCATGTAGCAAGGCAGTGAAAAAGAAGATAGAGGTGGATGGAGGAACTGAGAAAGTTTGATAAAACTAAGGATACACAGAGGACGACTGAGAATAGAGCTCACACAGAACTCACACATTGCAATAAAATGGCAATGAACAAAAGAAAACCTGGAGTATAAATACAGAGGGACTAATTACCAAACGAGAAGCAGGTGTGACAATTAGAAGCTAGAATCAGGGAGCAAAGTAACCAGAATAGACAAAAAAAGATAAACTCCACAAAATAAAACACGAAACAAGACAAGACTCAAAACAACAAAGACAGAAAAATAAAGAGCAATAGAACAACTGAACCACCCCCAAACTACATTTAGGAACTTTTCAAGATATTATGTTTATCTTTCTGCGAATACAGTACATCTTAAAGTATGCATCAGTGCTTGTCATTTAGTTAATTTTGTTTTTGTAAAAATTCTCCACATATTCTCTAGCCTGGCACGCCAGCCTGAACAACACGAGATACTGCACACGGCAAGTCTTGCAAGACGTGTATCTCGTACATGGCCTTGGTTAGGCTAGTGTACCAGACTGCATATTTCTCCACATATACAAGTCGGTGCTGCAGGTAGTCCTGCAGGCCAGTGCAGGACCTCAACCTCCTCTTCTACAGCTGTGTCTTTGTAATCTGAATGTGGTTTTGTGTTCTTATGTTGATAAATACATATATGCATGATTGCTGCAGCATCACAGAGCTCGGCTTTTGGACTTGTTGGAGTGTTGCTCTTATCTTGGAGCATGCAGTCTCCATTTCAACCAAAACTGTCATGTTTACATTTAAAAGATTTAGGATTTTATGAATGCTGCATTTGCACTAGAAAAAAAATGTTACAATAAATTAATGACATCACTGGTTAGAAACAATATTTACCTAATTTGTTGACCTTAATTTAAAATGTCTCAACACTAAAAGAAAAGTGTCCCCATAACTGCAAAGAAACATCTAAATGCATTATCATGAATTTTGGGTTAATACTGACTACAATGATATCAAAGCTATCATAGATGTAATCAGAGCTGTTTCTTCCCCTCCTTTTAATTAACATCTTTCATATTGTATCATCTTTTTCTAATTTGGCTCTGTTTGGTAACCAGGATTTTATCTATAGTGAACTGAAGCTGGGTTTTTATAATTTTTTTGATTCAAATTAATTTTTATTTGAAAGATCTGATATTAATTAATTAAATCCTAATAACAATTTCAAAATATGGGTTAATGCCTTTCTCTGTGCGCGAAGGCTTAACCTAATTAGGCTCATGTGATGCTGGTTCCCGGATAAACAATATTTGACCATGATCACTTCAAACCACAAAGTTGCTGTATTTGATGCTAAGTGTAATGTTTTGTTTTTGTTGTTTTTTGTTAGTTTCTTTCTTTTTTTGTTTGTTTTGTTTTTAAGAAAGGTCAGTGATAAAGCTGTTAAGTTGACAACAGTGAAGAGAACAACAAACACTCATGGTGCTTTTCCAGTGGGAGGGACAGTGCTCTATGGAACATACTGAGTAGCTTTCCAGTAAATGGGGATCAAATAGATAGATGCATATTATCTGTCCAATCAGGATTTTTCTATCCACCTCCATCTTTAGCTTCTTGAAAAAATGTGGTCACTTCTGGTTCCAACAATGACCAAGTAAGCAACACCCAAATGACCCAAATGATGACCTTAAGGCTTCAAATGGCAGTTCACAAACCAGTGAATGATGTCAGCACATCCCATCCTATACAGCAACTTTGGTTCTCTGGACCGCTGCTTTGTAGATTTTAGATGTTACTCTGCAGCAACAGAAGATTCCCACGGGTCAAATAATGTGTGTACAGGATTGTGTGTCACTGATTTTGAAACCTTTTCATAATTGAACTAATTTTCAATGTTTCTTCCTGTTTTGCTTTTCTCCCCAAAACACATCTAATACACAAGGCAACCCAATGCGATGTACAGTATATGATAAAAAGAAAGAGACAGGAGACCGAGGGTATGATATAAAAGACATTGGTGAGAATACTGCATATCATCAAGATGATGGTGATGATTATCATCACCACCTGATAATAGCTGGAATAGGCTCCAGCAACCCCCGCGACCCTGAACTGGATAAGCGGTATAGAAAAAGACTGACTGAGTTTAAAGCTGTAGTGAATAAAACGTATAAAGACCAGAATTCAGGTTTTTGGTTGGTTGTTCGAGATACTGTATGGTCATGGAAGAAATGTAGGCATTAAAGGGAGCCTAGTGAGCAATGCTGACTCAAGCCACAGCAGCGTTCCTGGTCTCAGGCCAAGCTCCTCTTCAAGCTGTGGCCACTTTAAGACAGTGTGTCTTACACAAAGCAGGCTGCAGGCTGGCAGATGACACTAGATTATGAACCAGCTAAGAATTAATGACAGACAGAGGTGCCGCAGACATGGGGATGAGTGCTCAGTAACATTTGGGTTCTGTTAGTACTCACTGGCGGACCCATCTGTGATCTGCCTTTGAAATAGAGAGGTAGTAATGTAAGTAGTAATGCGGTACAAATCCCTTCATACAAACCAATGGATTCTATAAAATATTGATGATCATTTCCAAAACGGTTAAATCGAGGGTTTTAACTCCTTAGTAATGCAAAGAGAAAAATATCTGAAACTGATTTGCTTCTGTATTGTCTGTAAAAAATGTCGCATGAGACTTCACCTCACATACTGTATGAAATAGGTAACAGTTGTCAATCAAATGTGTCTCCAACTTCAGATGATCTTATCAAAATGATCTTTTCAGTTTAATATGAGGAAAGGTACAACCTGGACAGACTTGGCTTTACAATACATACATACACTACATACATACATACACATGCATACTTTATAGTATCTTTCTTTAAATGACTGTATTCTTTTTTGCTCTTTAACAGTGGTAATATTCATCTTCTGGCCTGCTGGCAGCTTCAGTTTGGTTTCAAATATGAAGTCAAATAAGGTGTTCATAACGACTGTAAAAAGAAAAATTTCTCAGGGTTTTTATTATTCAAAAATGTTTTTCACCATAACCACAAGGGATTTGGACTGTTGTTATCTTAGTCTCAGGTGGATTTTTCCCTCCCCTGAAATACATCAAAATAGGGCAAAAGAGGTGCTTGTGACACGGGAAATGCAGCTGTATTCACAGCCTACCAAACTCACCTCTGTGCTTGTAAAAGCATCCTTTATTCATTCAGTTCTTTATTCATCTCCAGGTCAAAATACCCAGACAATTTCTGAGACTAGTCATATGTGTTTTTACTATGTCCAGGTATAACGACCATATATTTTAGGCTACCTCAGCCTTTCTTAACTCTAAATATATATATATTTATACATACATAAACAAACAAACTTGTCACAGAAAGTTAAAAAAAAAAAAACTGTTTATCTTGTTAATTTTTTTTTTCTGTTTTTTCAACATGAAGGGGAAATTGCCAGGGGTTTTCATTCTATTTTGTATTTATTCTAGTAGTTTTAAGAAATCCCAACAACACAAAGATGCCTTCTGTCCTCTACATCAGACAGCTCAATGCTCACTGAGGTGTGTGATCAGTATCAAACAATAGAAAGTGCATCAACTGGTCGTGGAATCTGAGAGTAATTTGGAGTTTTCGTTGCATGTCAGTCACACAACTTTAAGCATGACCAAAACGGAAAGTCGTTATTCTTGAGGTGTCTGCTAAAAGCTTGGGTATTGCTTTTTCTTCACTCTTTTACGATCAGCTGTCAACCTCTTGTTTACCAGACTCACAAACTGATAATGCACCTCTTGGTCGATAGCAACCCCTTTGCTGTTCAGAGCCAGCCACTGACATAATTGGCATAATTGAAAACAGGTCAAATCAGCCCTCTGAGCTGTTGCAGACTGGGCATTTTACAACAAACAGCTCCATTAAAATGTCAATTGGTTGCCATTCAGGCGCTTCACAACTCTACCTCCTTTAACCACACCAGCGTAGCTCTGTCTGTGACATACAATAATGCAGAAATGGAAACTAAAATGATTAAAATACTCATTTATTGAAAAGATAATCAAGATCATCTTTTTAGATAAAAGCAATATGGGTCACTATACGTAACACACCATGTGTTCAACTATGCAACCTCGATGGAGAGTGAGTCCATCAGGGCTCCTTGCACTTGAGATTTGATACACACACAATCATATTTGCAGAAGTCAAGCACCAGTACGTTGCTGTTGAAATATAAAAGAATAAAAAAGAGCAAAGAAGCTTGAAACATCCTGGCAAGTGAACAAAAATGCAATATAGCATGTTTAAAGACAAGCTGTGGTGTAAATGTGAGACATGACACATATTGAGCTCAATTTTGAGATAAAATATGTGTAACATTACTATCCCATATAAAAACATCAGAGAACGCTTTGAGGGGTTTGGGACATGAGCCTAATGCTTCCTCACAAGAGACACTCACGATTTATTGGCAGCCCTAAAACTGTAGTCACCCAGAGCATTTTAATGACTGAAAGCAAACAGCTGACGGGAAAAATGTGCTTGCAATTAGGCCACTGTTGTTGAAACTAACAGAGTTCATATACATGAACGGCGCTGGCAGCAAAGTCTGTGAGAAACATTACTTGGCAGAATATTTCTTAAATTAGATATCGACATTTTGTTGAATCTAGAAGAAACAATTGCTCTGTTTCTTCAACTTTGAAATAGATTAATCATATTGTTTAACAGTCAAACTAGAACTAGACAAGAATAGTGATTCATCTGAACATAAAAGGGGATTAAGATGCACATGAGTAGTGTTGGTATTGTCATCAAGCCCAATAGGTTATTTGTCCAAATGATCAATCTTGTGTTTGTTTTTTTTTCAAGCAGTGCAGTAAAACTGCTTGACTGTTTCCAAGACACCAGAATGATGAGGTTAAAGGAATAATAACGACAGAATGCAGGCCCAGAAAGTGCCTGTCCTTCACCCCATCGACCTCTCACACTTCTCCGGGATTTGGCTTTTGAACAGAGAATCAGCAAAAAATCTCCCTTAAGTGATCAAAGGAGATGCTGCTGCTGCTGATTCTCCTGAGTCAACACAATCTCCACAGTGTGTGTGCGTTTGTGTGTCTACTGCAGTGAAATCTGGAGCAGTTGCTTTCGGCCTGCATTGGCCAAACATGTGGTCAAATCCTGATGCAGGTATCTCTTACAAACACAGTCGTATGGATTTAGTTACCTGCTTTTCATGCAGGTTGTTTTAATCACTCATGTCATGTCATACAGGACGGGATTTTTATATCCCTTTACCAAAGACGGGAAGCCTAAACTGGTACCATTTTTCCACATTTGTAATCTAGCATGCTCATCGGTAGTATATACTATATGTTTAAACTCACAAGGATGTTTTGAGGAAGCAAATGTTTTTACTTATGTCTTGTGAATCATGTGTTACTTTTCTCAAACTGAACTGATTCCCCTTTTCCTCTGACTGTAGCTACAGTAGATCCCTGATTTTCTGGATTCTCTCTTTGTGATTTTCCACCTTATTTTGACAACAAGACTTGAAGTTAGATGGTTTGTTTTAAATTTGACCAGTTTTCAAATCCAAATCAATCTTTTCTCAAAAACAGTTTCTGGCATCATGTTAGTAATAACAAAACATCAGAAAAATTAGCTTATGAAAGCTGAAGCATTGATAGCAAGGATTCAAACTCAGAAACGTTTTTTCTCTGAGGAGAGCCCTTTCAAAAAGCAGTTTAATCCCCATAGGGATACAAATATTTGTAATTATTATGTTTGTCTTGTGTAAGTCTCAGACATTTACTGAAAGAGCAAATCTACAGTTTTTGCTGATGTTACAGAGTAATATTTCCTGTTCATTTTGCTTATGGGGACAGATGTACTAGAAATATTTAGCTTCCTCATCACACACACACACACACACACACACACACACACACACACACACACACACACACACACACACACACACACACACACACACACAAATATGAGAAGACCAAAAACCCGCTGTAGGTTATAAGGTTACAGTCACCTATGCAAGTTTTAATCAACCATTAAAGCTATTCAAACTAATATTTGCCTTCCTGCACTAAAACAAACCTTTGGGGGAATCTGTGCAGTCTCAAAGCCACAGGTGGTGGTTTCTGGCAGAGACGGATTGTAAACATGGTTTCAGAATCTAAAGGTATATTTCAGTTTTTACAGCTTTAACCACATACGGCTTTGAAACTACAAATATACAGATGACAGAAAATGTTGGCTGGATGTTTTTCATACCATTTGAGCAGTGATGAGAAAAGAAATTCCTCTAAAACTTCCGTTAAATTTGGCAGATGTTTGAATCTTAAATAGGAATCTTTTAACTCACCTCTTTATATAGCTGTAACCATTTAACAAAAAAATCTAGTTTTGTTCATCTCAAGCTTCGGTGCTCTTTTGGACTGCTGGTATCTGTTGGAGTCACTATTGCCTTCACCGCAAAGCTTTCTCCAGTTCTTCCTTAGTGTTTCTACGGGTTTTCAGGGTCTCAGTCCATATTCTACACGGATGTTTCTGTACAAGCTACTTGGTAATGCTGCAGGTAATCTTTTCCTGCCAGTATCTTCCACCCTGCTGTTAGGTGCTGGATTGTTTCAGGGGCCTCCTTTGCACAGCCTGCACCTGGGGTCCTGTCAGATGTGCTGGATCAGGGAGACATCTCAAACCCGCAGGATTGTGGCCATCAAGGACCGCAGCTGAACATTTCTGCTTTTGTGTGCTGATGTGTTCAAAGCATGTCATGTTGCCAGGAAACCAGAGAAGACTCCTGGGAGTTCCTGTCCACTGCATTGAGATGTGTCTTGTGCAGTCAGTGGGTGCTTTACTGTCAGAGTTAAAAACCACAGATTGGTTTCACACATGGAGAGATCCCAGTTGTGTACTCATATCTTCCTAAAACTAAATATTTGCTTAGAATCGATTTTATTTTGTTCCACTTCCATGCCACAACGCAGCATTATGGCAGAAAATACTCTTCACATAAAAGCATCAGACAAAAGTTACTCCTCATCAGCAACACATATCCATGAAATACAGGACGCTTAACTTGTCTGTATCAGTAGTTCAATTAAAATTTAGGTCAGTTTTCATGACTTTATCAAAGAGTGAGAAATATTCCTGAAACAAAAGCAAAAGGTGAAATTCCACAATGTATTACCTGCCAGAGCCGAGGCTAAAGAGGTGACCATTAACTGTTACTCTCAGGGGTTTCTCCACATCACCTGAACACATCCAGCAGGCTTGGGGAATAGCGTCAACAGGCTGTCGCAATTTTTTACAGACACCTCTTCCTTCTTTACTCAACATTTATTGTATTCACTTCATCACACAAGGAGAATTAAACAAAGAAATGTCAGCAATGTGCCCACAGTAGCTGATTACTCTGACAGGATTAAGCATGCAACATGGACCATGGGGAAAATATGACTCGTGTCAGGAGGACCAGGAAAGAAAAAGTAGGACACTGGTCCAAGAGTAAACAAAGAATCAGTCCCAGCTTAGCTGAAAAGACAATCTGTGCTCATTGGGATTTATTAACAGTATCCTGGCTATATTTTATACATGGGCCAGACAGAAATGCTGCAGCTGGTGTTATTGATGACACAGTGATAAGAATAGCATAGCTCTCCCCCCCTCAGGGTCTTCCCTCCACTCAAAGCATTGACTCTGGGGATCACTTATTCTGAGGTAATTTATGATCTCTTTGTTTCTGGCAAAGTCATTACTGAGAAATGTGTAAGTGATACGTATACATTCCTGCTGAGACGAGCTCAAGACAAAAGCTTTTGGCAATAATTTTTAAGTGGCTGACTGTTTATTTGTGACTTATTGGTATTTTCATATGTCCTGCAATGACCACAGTAAATAATGTATTTTCTCAAATTAAAATCAAATCTCTCCACAAATCAGAGTGAAATTAGACGAATAATATAAACATTCTTCATCGCATAAAAGCAGAATACAAAGCAATGGAGGGAAATAATAGTTCACAAATTTATTATTATTATCATTAGGCTGCTAAGTTAATATTTTTGATAATCTCTAACCTCATCTCTGCTCTGTTTAGATTTTATTTCATTGTACATTGTTGTGAGTCACAGACACAACATATAAACATTTAATTGTAATGCATATATTTTTATTTATTTCAATTGGATGAGGCCTTAATAGTTTCTGCATTTTTGTCACTTACTTGAAGTTAATCAATTCAGAAAAGAGAAATTAAAAATAAAACACTTTTGTACATACAGTACAAGCATGTTATTAATCAATCTATTATATCATTGGGTGATATCACAACTCCACATTTGATTTCATTCAAATCATAATGGTTTAATTTAATTGGATTATAATTGGATTTTATCTATTTGTATTGAACTGGATCATAACTGAAGTGAAGTGGACTGAATTTCAAAAAATGGCTTGAGGTGATTTTTGCTGTCAATTGAAGCTGCAGTATTTGAAACAAACTGACTTTATTTGAATTCCCCTATTATGAATAATCACAATGACCCCCCCCCCCAAAAAAAAAAAAAAAAAAAAAAAAACAGTCTGACTGGGAAAAAAAAACCACAAGAGACACAGATGTTCAGCACTGCTCTGGATGACTGACGTCCATCCCATTGTTGGCTTTGTGTATGGTCCCTTCAGTTGTCTGGTGCGCAGAGCAATTTCACTGTTGCTGGTTGTTTTGATGTTGCAATCTTTCACCTGCTGCTGAAATAACCACATGTTAGTGTGACATAAAATGTCAGATCGCTGCATTTTCCACTGGGTCTTTTCTGCCTAATGTGGTTTAATCTTTTGTGATTATTGCAGTTTGCAGGAAAAGAAACAGAAGGAAGGCAGGCTGAAATCTGAATAGTAAGCTTGAGATGTGGAAATTATATTTGGCACTAGACTTACATCTTCATTTTATCTGCTATATGATTAATCTAAACTGCTTTGAGTTGCAGTTGGCTGTGGGGCCCATGATCCAGTAATCAATGGCATTGAACATAATTCAGAGTAGCTCATGAAAAGTAAGAATTGAAGGTGAACAACTCACTTTGGAACTCCACCTTAAAAATTTCAAAACATGAACTATGAACAAGAGCTAGTTCATTTTAAGGTGTGTGAATTAAAGACCCACAACGCAACTTTTCAACCTAAAAACCATGCATTTCTGACTCATTTTGGTTGCACAACAAAATTCATTATGCACATTTTTCGAGCCGTCACTGCCCAGCAGCGCCCCAAGGATGAGAAACTGCACGATGTAACTTTTTCATTCAGGATGAGGCCGTGATGTTGCAGCCAAGTATTGAGTTTTTTTACACACAAAGCAGATTTGGCAAAGAAATGCAAGGAAACATTACTGGAGGAAGAGAGGAAAAGAAAGAGAGGAAGGGACAGAACAAGAATCAAGATAAGACTGGTCTTACCAGTATAACAAAAAAAAAAAAAGACTGTCTTTTACTGGCTGGAGGGAGCTCACAGTACAGGTATGAAGATGGATGGCAGTTTAGCTGCCGATAGAGGGCACCGCACTGAGAAAATTTCTGAAAGTTACGTTGTGGGTCTTTAAACTTTGAATTTGTTTTTTGTGAAGCATGAACTTGTACATTGTACATAATACGTAGGCAGTGTTCCATATTTTAGCTCCTCACATCAGTCAGATGTGAGGTGGTTTCTGTGGAAAAACCAGTGAACCCCGTGGAATGATGTGGCCCTTTAAAAAACTGCTATGCCATGAACATCTGCACATATGGAATTTAAGCAGAATACTATACACACACCTCAGCAGAACAAATGCTACTCAGCCTGCCAGCTGGATGCAAGCAAGTAAAATAAAGGCAAAAGCAGGGAAAGGAGGTGACTGGCTGCTGTTTCTGCTGTCCAAAACGTTTCTGAGGTTGAACTACAGCATATCAATCAGCCCGAATGGTTTGAAATGATCCATACTGAAACCACAGTAAGTTTTTATGATGAATCATATCAAACCACATGAGTGCTAGACAGTTGGATCGAGAGGGAATTAAGTTATAAGGCCAGATTTCCCTGCAGCCACATCAGTACTGACTGTTTCCAGCCTCTAAGCTCACAGGCACTACTAGATACAGAGTCTGTATTCTGTAGCCCACACAAAAGCTGAGATATGATGGTTGTTAGTGTGCCGGGGAAAAAGGGTAAAATAGGTGAAGAAAACCTTTCTGATGTTGGAGGCTCTGGTTCTAAACTTATAGGTGATAGACACAACTTTTTCATCAAAACATTTAAAAAAATAATGCATCCACAGAACATCTAGAGGAGTCCAGAATAAAAGTATTAATTTTACTTTTAAAAGTTTTTTGGGATATAAATAATTGTCTTATCAATTTCAACAGGTCTAAAATATGAACATATTTACATCTGATTACTTTGCCAACGTCTACACTAAAGCAGTGTTTCTGAATCCTGGTCCTCAGGCACCCCTGCCCTGCATGTTTTAGTCATGTCCAACTCCAGCATTCCTGATAACTGAACTGCTTGTCAAGTTCTTTGCAAGCCTGCTGATGAGCTGTTCAATTGAGTCAGGTGTGTTCAAGTATGGCAATCTCCTAAACGTGCAGGGCAGAGGTACTTGAGGACCAGGATTGGGAAACACTGCATTAAAGGATTCTTCATTGTTAGCATTAGCTCCAGAGTTGATTGATCTGTGTAGAAATAGCATCTTCCTTGCTGTACTTTTTACAAATTCTAGTGGACAAAAAATGAAGCAAGATGAGGATGAAGGTAGCAAAGAGGCTCAAAAGCCCCTCTGAGGTTGCCACTTTCCTCCTGGATATATAGATAATTTTCATTGAAGTGTCATGCACCAGCTGGTGCTCTGCCCACGTAGGCGTATAAGACACTCAACAAACAGACAAGATGACAACAGGTTATATACTTTTTGAAATGTACAAAACGCACATAGGATACAACACTCTCTGTCCTCTGTCCCAGGCCTTACTGACATAAACAACAAATGCAAAAATTTGTCTAGGATCCAACTTAGAATATTTTCATCCGGTAACCAAAACAAGTCGTGTATGTCATATATACATGTATATGTATAGGGGAGGAATTATACATATATATGACCCCACACTACAAGTCAAAAGTTTTAGACCACCGTATTTTATTTCATTTCATTTTATTTTGTTGCTGGATTTCAAGTAGTTGAAGCCCAATAGTGATACAAAGGTAAATGATGAGCTGTCAGAGGTTAATAAAAAGTTATGGTCTCCCTGCAATGAAAAATAATGTCAAATCAAGCTGGGACAGCTCTGGGAAATGGCAGCACCACTTTTAAAGGCTTGGTCTGGTCAACTTCTGTTTTTGCAGAACAGATTTTAATTGATGACTCATTTTTCCGGAAAAAAACATAATTCTGAAATGTACATTTTTTTTCAGGACAGGGAGACCTTATCCTTTTCTTAACCTCTTGCAGCACATAATTTACCTTTGTGTCATGATTGGGCTTGAACAGCTTTTTGTATGATGTCAGAATTAACTTAAAATGCCCTCTTAATGTTCTGGTTCTCTTTATCTTTTTATCATCCTGTTCACACAGAGACAAATCAAGACCAAGATCAGACCAAGACAACACTGAACACATGACAAGTTACTGAAATATTGTCATTGTCGCAGCTTGTATTTTCAGCGACAAAATCAGCAGTGTACTGTATATGTACATTTACTTTAGGAATAATAATATAGGAAGAGAAAAAGGCACTTGGAATGGTTTGAAACAGTCCCATCATAAAGGTCCATGTTCCCACCTACCATCGACTTATGTCTGATCATCAATGGGCAGCTTTGAGGTGAAGCTATGAAACATTGAGGACACAATGAGATCCAATTGCTCAGAGCTTGTTCTGAATCAGTCTGGACTGCATATGTTCACATTCTTTAAGCCATGAGAACAAGAATGTGTCCTAGGCTGACTGACGGACTATTAAAATGACGTGCCTCTTGCCTGTGAAAAACAACTTTGCATTTTGTGTAAGGCTGTTGGCCAGTTGTGCAGATAAAAGCAAAACTCTTTAAACTGAGTGACTGTGAAGTCTCTGTTTTTAATCATGGGTCAAGTCACAAACTTGGAGATGATTGTGGGTAACAACTTGGCTTTGTTACTCTACTGACTCATGCTGCTTCAGGGAGATGCAGGTCTACAAAACTGAACCTGTGTCACACTAAAGCTTGCTGAAACCAGATCAAATATGTCAACTTGTGTATAAAACAGGGAAGTGAGATTACAAGTTGTCACTTATTATTCCTAGACTCATTATATATTGTATAAGAATGTCAGAAAGCAATGACTATCAAGCAATGACTATTTTCCCTTTTGTACTCCATAGAAAGGTCTCCTGATGAGGTTTTACAAAGCAGTAGTTAAATTGAAGGGCCAGATGCATTTTCAGATCCTGTGTCAACACTTTGCTGGATTTTTTTTTTTTTTTAAGTTGTTCAGGATATATTTCACATATTGGACATCTGACATAGATAGAGTTTGGCCTGCCATCTCTTCTTTTGTCCACTATTTGTTTTTTCCTCACATTTTTTAACTGTACGCCATGTTAAAAAATGCCAAGTTTTTGCTCTTTACTGGTGTTAAAATGCATAATAAAGAGAGAGAGAGAGAGAAAAAGAATGCTGCACATACTGCACAACATAATGGATAAATCACACCCTTTTCTCAACACAGTTAGGAAGCAACAGTGTATTCAGTCAGAGGCTTCTTCAAGTGGTACACAAAAGAAAACGATACAGGAAGTCATTCCTGCCAACAGTCGTCACCCTCTGGCTGCTGGTAACAAATTGCCTGAAGTTACACATAAAATACAGTTCTCTGAAAGGTTGTCTGCAGTTTGGAGACATGATTAGTCAGTTTGTCAGTGTTACAGTTTTTTTCGATTGCCAAAAAACGTTTTTCAAAACTGTACGTTGTTTTGAAAACGGCACACACAAAACTCCAAATGTCACACACGAATTGCTAAACCTTGGCATCCCTTTGCAAAACAACTCCATGCCATCAAATCTCTTAACATGTTCACAAAATGGAACTTGTGTTTTCATTTGGTAAAAGACAGCCATATTTTCACATAACACACATATAACATTCATTGAATAAACACAGCTAAGCTTTTGGCTGAACACTACCAAGCATGTGCAGAACACTGAAGGGCAAAATTAAAAACACAATTATAGAAATGGAACACACTGAATCAATGACAATGCCCACTTCTCTCATAGAAAAACATAAAACAGCACACACATTTTCAGACAAAACATTTTATTTCAAAAGTCCCCCCCCCCCCCCCCCCCCCCCTTTAAGCATAAGCATTAAGGTTTATGCGGCTGTAGCTCAGGTTGGAAGAGCAGTCATCTTTCAACAGTCAGGTTGGGGATCAATTCCAGGCTTTCCCAGACTACCTTTGATTCTCTATCCAACTGTTGGGTCGTTGGACCTGACAGGGGGAATCACCGAGATAGAATTCCCTACTCCTCTCCTTCTCTGACCGTTGTCTCTGTTCTCCATTGCTCATCAAACAAAACAGAGGCTCAAGCCTCCTTTTATGCTGCAGTCCTTGGTTGCAAATTGCTCGCCAGACCTGAAAGTTTAGAGATTTGAATATTTGTGTGTTGTGGATTGATGCTTTGAGATTTTATGCGAGAAGTGTGTGCAAACCTGAAAAGTTGTGTGTTGTGTGTTTTGACAACAAGGTGATGTGAAATTGACATCAGAGTGTAAAGAAGGAAAGTCGGGATTCTAAGATGATGAGGAAATCTAAAGTAGGCTTGTAACAAACTGAGTCAAGCGATTGGGGACAGAAGTACTGTAAAGGTGAAAATTGGGCCTAATTTTTGCTTTTTTGTGTTTTAGCAATCAAAACTGTAAGTCGTATGACAAACAAAAAAATTCCTTTGAAAATGGCCATGTGCAAGGACTGGCCGGAAAATGAGAGAATAAGCTGCCAATATCAAAACAAAAGATTTTCAAAAAGTATAAAGAATCCTTTGAACTCTGGTAGAGAACCTGAGTATGAAAGAGAAACTGCTTATATTGAGACAAGTGGGCTCTAGACTCTTTTTTTTTTTTTTTTTTTTATACAGCAGACAGATTGATACATCAGGACTGTTTTAATGATCCATTCCTGGAGAACAGTATTGTTGCATAATGGTTTAGTGTCCAGTACGAAGCTATGCCATTACTACTCCAGTGACTTTGTGACAAGTCAAAGTGAGAAAGGTGCATCACAGCCAAGTTATGCTGATGTTCTTTACTGCATTATGGGTACAGTGGCTCTTTTTCTAACTGGATCACCTGTTCCTCTTGCTGCCTGTCTTACAACTTGTCCACTCAGTGTTTCACATGTTGGTTGTCTTTCTTAATAAATCTTACTATCCTGAATTCTTCTCACTAAGATTGCAACTTTCATTTCGTCCCACTCCCAGAGCAGTTTTGTTCGTGGACTGGTTTTATCAGCAGACACTGACTCGAAGCAGAAAAAGCACAGATGGAACTAATTTCACAGATGATGGCTTTGTTCCAGAGAGCGTAGCAGCTCAATGCAACAGTTAAATATGTCTGGCAAGTCATGCTGTCTGCTGTTAAAAAACAGAATCAACAAAATGAACTCCACATGGATCTATTGATAATTCACTGTCCCATGGGGAATTTCTTTCTTTTGATATAAATTAAGTTATAGTGAAAACTCTTAAAATACCACTGATTCCACACCAACACATCCAGTACAACGTGAGGGTGACATAACTGGCCACTAGGGCCTGGAGTGTCTGTTCATGGTTTAGGAATGTCTAAACCATGAACAGACACATAACAAGGAGCATGAAAAGTCTTTACTTTGTCAACTGTGTCTTTTGGATGTTATCTACCTCATTTACTACTCACACATACTTACATACAGATCAGGGGTTGGCTATATTGTTACCAGGGCCATCTCCTAAAGCATACTCATTCCACACTAGCTGCACACACTCACACGGCCAATAATCAATATCGTCTAGTTAAGAGTGCATCAGAGTGCATGTATGTGTGTGTTTACATCAAATCAGAGCATTGGTCTGTGAGAGATAATGATTACCATAAAGCCATAGTTCCAAGTGATCACTTCAGTATTGATGCTTTTAATGGGTTTATAAGCTCATTCATCCGCCCACTGCACGTCAAACACATACACACACAGAGTACTTGTGGGTCTAATTAATTAGTGTGCACTGACTCATTCACCCTAACCTCCTGTTGTATCTCAGAATTGCGATCCTCATTGTAGGTTAATGGCTATAATGGGAATGCTTAATTTACATTTCAGCCTTTTATCCATTTAGGGTGGAAGTTAATGTGTTGTTAACACTAATGGGTGGTGTAAACACGAGTTAGTTGTCTGTGATGGTAGGTCAGGATGTTTAACATTGCACGGCCATGTGACCCAAACTGAAAGCTGGATACGAGACTTCGAAAGGCTCATATCTGTAATAGCATAATCAATCAATCAATCAATCAAAGATACTTTATTGATCCCCGAGGGGAAATTCATGTTTCAGTACAACCCGTCCAAGACACATAGACAAAACAAAAACATAACAAGACAGGATCAGGCAGACCGTGGCCAAGCAGCCCTCGCAGGGCGCACCTTCGCAGAAAGAAAACGGTGACATGAGGAAAGATGGGTAGGTGGTAAAAAAGAGGTCTCTAAACTCTCCACGTACACAGGTGGAGACCTTAGAGACAAAAAAAGACACACCAATACATAGAAGCACAAACAAGGCAATCACAACATGAAAGACACACTGTGGGCAGTAGGGAGGGAATCCCTCCAGACGCCAGGCGGGGGCGCTCGTGGCACCCTCCAGGCCCAAACTGTCCAGAATGGCGGGAAAAGAGAGTGGGCAACGGAAGCGTTGAGTCTTAGGGTTGTGTGTGTAGGGATCTTGTGTGTCCGTGGATGCGTGTGTGTGTGTGTGTCAGGCTGTGAACCCGCCTGAGTTCACACCCAGTCTCTGTCCACAGATGTTATGGTGGCCTTGAGGGTGCTGGCCAGGTGGTCCACTTCCCATGAGAGATGTGCGGGGGAGGGAACAGGGAGGGATGCTGAGAGTCCATTCACATAGCTTTCTCGGGGAGTTTGCAGAGACAGCCTGTGTTAACCCAAACACAGGCCTCTCCTCAGGGTCGCCAAAGCAGATAGCAGAAGATGTTTTGAAACAGGTCAGACGTGGTGGTGTCTGCCTTGAGTCCGTAACAGGTCTCCATGGCAGCATCAATCAGCCGAATCAGGGGTCAATTTTCCAGGAGCCGTGCCAGCTGCTCCACCGATGTTCCCACTTCGCGGACGAGATTCGGAACCGCAGCCAGGGTGCCAAGCTGGGCCTGAATGGCATCTAGCTTGCGATGAATCTCATGCAACGCCAGAGTCTGAGTGTTAATAGCACGGCTCATCCCCACACAAATGTCAGGCAGCGTGCCAGTAGCTGCCAGCAGCCCTCCAACTTTGCGATAAACCAGGAAAATGCCCACACCAATCAGCAGGAACCCGGCTATCATAAATCCAAATAGGTAGAGATCTTCAACGTCCTCGATGGACAGCACCGACAGACACATGATCTTCCATTTGCCCCAGGAGTCGATCACATATCCCGCCGGGTGCGTCCCGTCGGGGCAAGGAGCGTCACCCCGTCCCGCTCTCCGGGTGGAAAAAATTTGATCAATTGATTAATAAAATTAATCAATATTTTTTTGTATCAGTTAACATCAGATTAGTGAGGTTATAAAACTTTTTATATTTCAGATGTTTAACCAACCTATTCCAGGGGTGGGCAACTCCGGTCCTCGAGGGCCAGCATCCTGCAAGTAATAGGAGGTTCCCTGCTGCAACACACCTGACTCCAATCAATGGGTAATTGTGCACCGCAGTGACCCACCCCTGCAACCTATATTTTCAGGGAAAAAAAACCACCTAAAAAACATCCTCAAAGTCAATGAAGAATAGGGGATTATCACGCTTACCGGAAGTTCCCGGTATTTGGACACTTCCTCTTCCGGGCCATGTTAACGACAGCCGTTCCTGCTCTGTTATACTGTTTAAATCGGATAAACTCCAAACATACTTAAGTTTTCATTCTAGACTGAAGTGATACTAAGGAAGAAGTGGATCAAAGCGATCGATTCGCCGCGGTGAAGGGCCGAACTTTATAATAAAACACACGTTTGTTTGTCGCTGGTGGGACACAACACCAGCACTTCACAGCATGCTAGCATTAGCCAGCTAGCGTTTACTGACGTGCTTAACATTGTGCGTCTTAAAACACACAAACATCTGAAAATCGGGTCTGTACCTCCCCGTTTCCAGTGGAACAACTGGGGACTGCCAAGAAAGGAGACACTTTCAGATGCTTGTGTATTTTCAGCCGCACAAAGTTAGGCACGTTATCGAGCTGGCTCATGCTAACCTGCTAACAGTAGTCCGTCAGCTACTACTCTGTTAAACTTTGTAAATCGGATAAACGCCAATGCCAAGTTTTCATTCCAGACTGAAGTGATGCTAAGGAAGAAGTGGATCAAAATGACCGATTCGCCGCAGTGAAGGACCGAACTTTATAATAAAACGACACACGTTTGTAGCCGGCAGTCTGCACAGTCGTGTTGGCAGGCTAGCATTAGCCAGCTCGATGACGTGCCTAACTTTGTGCGGCTGAAAACACACAAGCATCTGAAAGCGTCTCCTTTTTTTGGCAGTCCCCAGTTGTTCCACTGGAAACGGGGAGGTACAGACCCAGTTTTCAGACGCTTGTATGTTTTCACAAGCGAAAAGTTGGTAACGTCAGCTAACGCGAGCTTGCTAACGCTAGCTGTAGTGTAGTCTGCATCATTGAAGTGCCGACTACAGACATAAGTGCAACCTTGTTTTATTTTAAATTTCGGTCCTTCACTCCGACAAATCGCTTTCATCCACTTCTTCCTTAGTGTCTTTTCAGTCGGGAATCCATGAAAACTTAGGTACGGCTGGCGTTGTTTATTAGATGTACACAATGGAACAGAGCAGCAACATCAAGACTTGGATTGAGCCATTCCTGGCCCGGAAGAGGAAGCTTCAGATGTTTCAACTTCCGGAAACCGGAACGCGGAAGCGTGATAATCCCCTATAGCTCCATTTCTCCAAATTCACATGCATGTTCTGTTGTCTTGGGACCTCACATTATGTGTTCCCAGTGTCAGCAATTTTGTGTCTGTTAATCATCATGACCGTCATCACGGCTTGACTTCATGATCAAAAATTTATAAAGTATTTTTCTTTCAAACAAGGATCTTATCCACAACCTAACCGTCTTCCTTGCTGATCAAGAACAGCGAGTTGGCATCAACACCTGTTGCTGGACAGGTTTATGCTGAGGGAAAACCAGTGATTCATTTTCTGAGCTCGTGGTCATCCCCAGCTCATATATCATCAAACTTGATGGGACATTGTGACATCATCATGTGACACACTGGAAAAATTTTACCTCCATTTTCAGCATGCATTAATCATCACCGTTAAAGAACACATGATTATGCTAAAATGGTTACACTAAAAGAACACGCTAAATCATGGTTACGCTTTAGTGCTCAATTTCAGTTTTAAGTCTGATCCATTTTGTTTGTGTGTGCGTGAGTGGCTTTTCACATGACCATTCTTATTCTGAGTAAATTACAGCCTTTATGTGACCCGCATGCACTGGAGATCAATGACAAGATGTGTTACACGCAGCCTAAAAACTGACAAATTATGGCACCACCCCTCAAGTCACCTGTGAATTGTGTATCAATTTTAAAATTTCATTGTCCCTCTACCGTACACCCCCTACGTTGTCCTCCATGCTTGTTCCCCAGTAATTCTCATGTTAATTTTACCATTTTACCTGTTGGTGTGCCAGTAAAGTGATGTCACATGAATTCTGATATGGGTTACTTGGCAGTTCAGACCACAGTAACATTACAAAAAAATCAGACCTGTATCAGATTTAAAACCACATACAAATTGTGGCCCAGAATGGATTTTAAAATACCAGATTCCATTTAACTTTGTCTGTTCACCTCACCTGAGTCACATGTGGATTGTGGAATGTGGATTTAGGCCACATTTGTCTGCAGTCTGAACGTAGCCTACCATCCTTCCCGCAATGTAACTAACGAGCTATGATCCAAAATAAATGAAATCAGTTAGTGAGAATAGACAGAGTAAAATAAATAAGTAAATAAAAATAAAACATAAAATCTCATATTCCAGTGTAGAGTCATGGGGGGCTGAAGCCTATCCCACCCATAGAGAGAAACAAGCAAACTCTTGCACGCACTCACACATAAGGAGAATTTAGAATCAGCAATTAATGTAAGATGTTTGCAGACTGTTGGAAGAGTACCCGGAGATGTGGAGAGGGAGAACATACGGACTCCACGTGGAAAGGCTCCAACTGAAACCCAGAACAGTGGCTTTCTTGCTGTAAGGCTTGCATTAAGGTTTACCATCATCACACTGTGTTATGAGCTGTGCAGCAATTATCTAAAAACTACATAAAATGGTTATCTCATTAGCAACTCATAATAGCATTTGTCCTTGTATCAGCAAGCAACATCTTACCATCCTCTTCTCAATACAGATTCTCAGTCTCACACCGAATGTGCAAGGTTTGCCAAACAACTTAAAAGTTACTAAACATGTTGTTACTATAATGGAAAAAAGTTTAGCAAAACTCTGCAACACAAGGTTTTTACCAACTCTTAATGGCTAATGATGATCTCCCCCCAATCATATTAATAAGATTATTTATTATTTGATTTAGCTGGATGCTATGAATACGGCTCTATTTAATTATGTCTTTTTTTTTAATTTCTCCCTGTTTTCATTTTTTCCATTTCCCATATGGTTCATGACAAAATACAAAAAAAAAAAAAAAAACTTCATAAACTTGTGTTTATTCTAATTCTTGCTTTTCCAATGCAACATAAAATGTCCATACTTCAAGTTAGAAAAAATATGGCTAAAGTATAGGTGCTGGAAATAAAAGTGAGCATCACCTTAACTGCCTCCACCTGTGCCTTCACAGGTGGAGCCAATTAAGACAATGAAGCGCATATGTCATACAGAGACTCTTATGATTGCTGCAGGGTCAGTGGACATTCAGAGAAGCTACAATATTCTCAGGTTTGGATTTTATTATCTTTCAGAATATGGAGTTCAGTGTTATCCCATATAAGTTATTGTTCCCTAGTAACTAAAACATACTTTAAAGCCTACCTTGATAAATGTTGTACATTAGTTCTTGAAAGCTGACAGAGCTCTGCGATGGGTCACGGGCAAATGAATCACTGAGCATGTCGTGCATGACAATCAGTCATCAGACACTGTTTCCTGCTAAAAGGCTTCATGAAGTTTTATATTCAGTATGTGGGCACATTTAATCTTTAGACACTGCTGTCAGGTGACCCTCATGAGCCCAGTGTGTTGATAACATTTGCACAGCAGGAATCCACGTGCAGCTTTGATCCAACTTGCTCAACATCTGTCTGTTACTGTACATGACAAACCTAAGATTAGCAAACATTTGTTTGGTTAAACATTGAGGTGGTTTGTTTTGTTATATTTTTGAATTGGCTTTTTTTCCCCTCAGTTCCTGTTTAGCTTTTATGGTAGGAATGGACAAAGACAATTTCAATCACTTTGTTTTGCGTTTTTTTTTCCTCACCTGTTTCTAGTTTAGTTGATTTAAATCTGTTCTTTTTCCTGCCACGCACACCTGTTTGACATCAGTCATTACTTTGTGTACATTTACTTGCCTTGTTTCATTCCTTTATTACCAGATTGTCTACATTACCTTCAGACTTATGCACGCCTCAGAGAGTCTGTGCCTTTTTTTTTTTCTACTTTAGTTTGCGTCTTCTGTTTCACTCGTGTCGTTACTCATCACTCCTGGAAGTTTGACCTTTGTTCTTCTCCCACATTTGCCTCTACCATGCCCTTATCTGTCAACACTGCCACACTGATTGATTACCTGGTTTTTTCTTCTTCATAGTTATTAAACTTGCATGTTGGGTTTTACTTTACTCCATCCTGCTTTCATTTTCATGCAAATGCTGAGGAAACTGTTAATCATTTTAACGCATGTTTCTGACAGCCTATTGGTTTTAGGCTCAAACTTGGCTCTCGTTTAGTTCATCAGGTCATTAATCTCTTAATCTTCAAGGAAATGGAAAAATCTGGCGGCTTCGTGGCTTAACTTGACTGGGATCACCATCTGTCATTTTGGCTTAAATTGAAATGTCTATAAAGTCTATTGAGATGACTTTTGTTGTGAATTGATACAAAATTACTAACCAGCCCAGTCTTTCCAGTATTATAGCTTACCAAAGCCTAAATGTTATATCTAAGATGAAATAAGAAATCAGCCTCTCATTGGAGAAAGTAGCACCCTGTCTCTAATAAGTAGGCTACTTGATTATTGGTTGTTAATGCTGATGCTTTATGTAATCCAAAAGTTGGCCACCTATGTTGCCTCTTTGCTCCCTCAAAATTGCTACACATGGAAATGTTGACATATTTGTAACAAGCATTTTCTAGCTAACTGGTCAGCCACTCTACAGTGGGTGTATTGTATTTCCCAAAACAGAAGGAAGATTAAAAACAATTACTGCATATCCCTGATCGTGATGCTAGGGTTTGGACAGCTGAACAGTGACTCACTAAAGCTGAAGGAAATTGTTGGACTCTTCCCATGAAATCTCATTACAAAGTCAAATGATACTGTCGTTAATGAAAGCCGCTCTGAAGCTGCACTCATTAATGTTTTTGTATTAGGATCAAATTGCTTTGTAATGTGAAAGGCATCTCTCTAAGAGCAAACCGCAGCTCTTTTTTTTTTCCTTCTTTTGCTTTGTAGCAAGCTCATGACTTGCTTTGGTCCACTTTTGCTGCTCTCATCAAGGCAGCTGGCAACAGTAGACATTGACAAATCTTTAAAACACTGAATACATCCTACTCAGTACCAGACAACAGACATACACAGAAAAAGACTTACTGATGAACACAGGGAAACATTTAGCTGTAATAGAGCTAGATATTTCCCTCAGGAATTATAGAGCTCTAATCAAAGGTAAAATGAAAGCGCATGTTGGAAATGCAAACACCAGGTGGCCAGAAGCAAAACTTTAAATGAATGCTAATTATGCTTCCTGACTGCTGGATAACAAATAAGATTGTTATCGTCTCATTTTAATATTGAGCACAACAACTATGCCAGGAAAAGGGATGCAGCACAGAAGGATTTAGCTGTACCTTCCTGAGTAAACGAATAAAAGGATGCAATCCTTTCTCAGATCTTCTTAATTCTAAGAGTAACAGTTGGATTGCAATCAACTTTAAACACACACTGTAGTTAGTAAGTGTGACTGCAAACACACATCGGTAAATGCAACACAAACAGAAGAATATTCATGGGGAGTTGTGTTTGTGGCTAAACCTGGCTACAGCCAAGTGCAAAGTAAAATTCACTGTCTTTCAATTCTATGGTTTTATGGATCCAAATGAAAGAGAAAAATCACACGATCCTTATTAGTGCTTAGAATAAGGTAAATACAACCTCAAATGAACAATAGCACATGACACATTACACAGTGTTCTTATTTATTCTACAAAATGAATTTGGCAAGGTACGCATCAGAGGGCCTGGGCAGGCAGACTCCCGGGTGAAAGTCATGCACGCTGACAATTTAGCCAAAGGCACATCCCTGTGGCCAAGTAGGGCGCATGATCAATCGGAGGCATAGTGACGGGACCCCACACTGTCACATAATGTTAAGATGCGGAAACAGTTTGTGGAAAAACACACCCCATGAAAGAGTAACTTATAGGACCACATTTAGCAGAGATGACTTGAAGTGACAGTTTTTTGTATGATGCGTCTCATGTTGTGGAGGAATTTGGCCTATTCTTTAAAACCATGGTTAAGCTCATTGAGGTTTGAAGGCACTGGTTTTTTCACAGCTCCCACCATTGTAATTCTAATGAGCTGAGGTCAAGACTTGGACCACACCACTGCATTCAGCTTATCTTTGTGGATATGCTGCCATGGTTTGGATTATTGTCTTTCCAGTCGTCGAGAGCTACTACCCCTCAATTCTTAGAGCTTCCTTTCTCCAACATGCCTAAATCAAATGATAATTCCCTCATCTCCCTTCCACCATGTGCTTGACAGCTGGAATGAGGTGTCTGTGCTGATATGCTGTTTGGTTTTCACCAAACTTGGCTCAGATGCAAACCTAAAAGTCATGTTGCCATGTTCTCTTTCAGGAAAGGAGGCTTTCTCATGGCAGCTATTTCAAACAGGTCCAGTCTTTTGAATTTTAACATTTGCTAACTTGAGGCCTGTTGAGTCCGAGGTGTTGCTCTTTTTTTTTCTTTCTTCGGTCTCTCCAAACAAAGCTTCCAGTGTCATCTAATGAAACTGTCATGAATGTTTTCCAGTCATAAAAAAAACTTCTTTACTGGAAAGCGATGTATTATTCAGATCAATGAATAAATAAAAACTTCTGAATGATCCAGACCAACCGCAAAGGTGATCACTCTTGCTAATGAGCAAATGATGCTGAAATTGTAGAAAATTCTTACACTTTTTGGTAAAATAAAAATGTCAGTGCATCACGGGAAGGTGGAAAAAGAATCAAGTTTTTACAGGCGAACATGTGGCACATGAAGTTACTGTAATTCTGTAAAATCCTGCATTACAACAAAGCTGTAAGTTAATACCTGACAGGGTTGTTTCACATGTTTCATTTTACCCCTTACCCACACAAATCAATTACTTTTCCTCGTGCACACACATGCAGATTGAGAGTGGAGGGATTTCCAGCTGGCTTTGAGCTTTATAAGAAAAAATGAATATAAAAAAAAATCTTTTCATCTCCTGTCAGGCTGTTCTGACAGCATAAACGGGTGAATCCCACTCTGTTTCAGGATGGGAATCACATCTCAGACTGGCTCGAGGCATAATCCAAGTTAGATCTGCATTTCATATTCAATACTCCCAAAGTACAGAGAAACGGAGATGTGAGCAGCAAACATGACCGTAATACACAATGAAAACAACCCTATGTTGAACTTTGATCATGTATCCAGCAAATGATGTAATCTGAAGGTGTTAATTTTTCAAGCCAATCTATCATTTCAAACTCGTTTATCCCTTTTGTCTGGTCGATTTTATACTTCCAAATAGCTCTCAGAGAGCAGAATTGCAGTCTTATAGGCTTCAGTATGTTTTAAGAAAAGTGGTTGGGGTTAAACCTTTCCTTTCTAGGCAGCAGTAGAGACAGTAATTCATGCCTTTGTATCACCATGGTTGGATTCCTGTAACTCCATTTACCTTGGAGTAAGTCAGTCCTCACTCACACATCTGGAGCTAGTACAGAACGCTGCTGCACGGCCTCTAACAGGAACCCGGGAGAAAGCACATCACCACTGCCCAAGCTTCACTCCACTGGCTGCCCGTTCACTACAGAATTTTAAAGTCCATTAGTTTACTTTTAAAGCTTTAAATTGCCTTGCTTCACCTTACTAAACGCAGTTCCTCCACTGCTATACTCCCTCATTCCCTCCGATCAGCTGACCAGCTGCTCCTGGCCGTCCCCAGTTCCAGGCGGAAGCTCAGAGGGGGCGGGGCTTTTGCTGTAGGTGCACCCAAACTGTGGAATAACCTCCCTCTGACCATTCCTCAGGCTTCCTCGCTGTCCATTTGTAAAAACTCGTCTTAAAATTTACCTTTACTCTTTGGCCTTCAGTCCAACCTGAGACTTGGTCTTAACTCTCAGTTTTATTCCCTTGATTCAATCCAGTTTTATTACTTTTTAAATATATTATTTTTAATTTGTTGTCTTACGTGTTGTTTTATGCTTTCTTGTGTTTTTAATTACCATGGATGTACAGCAGTTTGTTCAGCTGTGGCTGATGTAAAAGTGCTTCCTAAATTGATTGATAACAGACATGCAAATGATCAAATGAGGTCCTCAGTATCCATATAATCAATGCATTCTCTGCAAACACTGAAATCAGTGAGGCCATGTACACGTGGATCACTGGTAAAACATGTATTAAATGCAGCAAAGTTGCATCAAAAATACACAGACACAGTAATAATGGTAATTGCATATATATATGCTCAACTTTTGTGCTTTAAATGCGAGCTCCTGCTGTGACTCAGATCTGCATTTCTAGTATTCGCTGCTCTTGTTTCCCTTCTTGTTTTTCAATCTGCCTTAAGAGTAGACGAGGCCTGAAGGCAGGCTTTGTCAGGGGCATCGTGAGAGCATCATGTCTTCTCTCTAATATAATCAGTTTCAGTGAATTACAACAGCGCCTAATGGCATTAGGAACTGGTGACACTCATTTAGTCCACTTAAGTCCCAGCATGTCTCAGACTTTGGATAGTGGGAGCAGAGAGAATGGCAGCTGTCTAAACAGCATCTCTTCTTGGTGAGATGGGAGAATTGCAACTAGGATGTATGTTTTTTTCTGAAGCACTGAGTTTGTCACATTCTTCAAAGAAGATTTCTTATCAGGATTAATGATACCACATAAAAGTCTAGCTTTAACAGCCTGTCAGGAGGGGATTCAGGGAGTTTAAGTTGTCTTGTCTTATTTAAAATTCAACATGTCTGTCCAAAATGCACTTCCCAATCATTTATCTTAGGAATACAGCATGGCTCATTCATTTCTGCCAATGAAGGCCTCTAAGTAAGAATTTATCATAATCATGCATTGATTATTTTATAAATTAAGTGGTCGATAAACACAGTGCCCATCAGTTCTTCTCACAGTGATCTATTCAGATGGCACAAGATGAAAAAATGCAGGCTACAGATGTGCTGGGAGCCTTAACCCTATAAATGGTTTGAGCTGGAGTCACTGAGAATAGACACCTTTGTCCCAGTGACCAGTTTGTTTCCCAGCAGTTATAATTTGCAGCTCACTAGTGGATCTTAATTCCCATCTTCGCTGACTCCTCTGCGATTCCCAGTAGTGTATTGGCTCTACAGGAGTGTTTACTCTGCAAATTCTCAGCCACACTCCTCATGTTTACAGCATATCTGCCAGTCTTACCATTTCCATCCTTCCAGAAAGTCTTGCTGCTTGATGTATCTCCTCTAATTGGCCTCATCTACGGTATTTGTTCTTTCAGTGTGATAAGTGGTTGGTAGACTCTGAGTTATGTCTGGTCATTGTTGCTTCCCCAAATACACTTTCTATTAACAGACCAGAGAGTTTTTAAAACTGATTTAGGTTGTAAGTGGGAATTCTCTGCATTTCCAGGGAGTGTGAGAGTCTAGGGCTGTTGCTGTTCAGTGTTGTAAAAGAAAATCTGACAATATTTTAAGTAACTGTTTAAAGGTCTCGCTACAAAATGTTTGCAGATTTCTGAGTAGTGCGTCCCTTAAAGGCATATGCCACTTCTGGGTGAAATTTAGCCTCCCCCCGCAGTCTCATGAGATGAACAAGTGGGTAGAAGCGTTTTCTACCCAACCCAGTCATTCTCTGAATCTGGCAGTACTGACTTTAGCTTACCTTAGTGTAGTTACTGTAATCTGGTGGTTCCAAATAGCATTACTTGGCGAAAGTGAACTAATTAACTCAAATTCGTTTCCAATTACATTTCGTGACCCACACATTCGGATCGAGTACAAATGACAGACTATTTCACATCAAAGGACTGACTAGGCAGCATTCAAAAGGGGAACTATATGCCACGGATGTATAGGGCAATCACAGGCGAAGCACCGCGGATAGTAGCAAAGGCAGCACGCATGCGCAGCATCCCCAACTTCCGTAAACAGGGATGCTGCGCATGCATGCTGCCTTTAAGGGACGCATAACTCAGAAATCTGAAACATTTTAATGACTGCTAATTTGGCATCTATCTTGCATCCTACATGTACGCTGTCCACCCAGTATGGATTAGTTCTACGTTGATTCTTGTCTTATCTCTTGCTCTGTCCCTTTCTTTTTTTTCCTTTCTTTCCCTCTCTTCCTTTGATAATGTCTGCTTGCATGGGTTATTGCATGGAAGCAAGGGTAAGAATGAGGTGGGTGTGTGAGAGCAAACAAATGTGAGTGTGAAAGGGAAAATTTATAAGATGTAGGAGGGATGAGGTGTGTATCAGTGGGCATGGTGTATGCAGATGTACAAGGATTGGTGTTGGAGAGAGTGAATGTCGAATGACAGGAGGGAGGAATGTGTAGGAGGAGGGTGGGTGTCCAGGGTGCGTATGGGAGAAGCAAGTAGGGAAGAGCGAGGTGTGTGTGTGCATGTGTGTGTGTATGTGTGTGGGAGCGAGGAGTATGGGCTGGGGGAGGAGGGAGATGTGTGTGAGTGGTTGGAGGTGGGGGTGTGTGTATTGGGGGAGTGCATGTGGGTGTTGGGGGGGGGGGGTATAGGGAGGTGGGGGTGTATGTGTGTGGGGTAAAGGGAGGAGTGTGTGTGGGAGTGTGTTAGCGGTAGTGGCGCCCTGGTGCCGGGTGTGTGGGGCAGGGGCATCGGGGTGGGTGCTGGCCCATGCCAGGTGGTCGTCTGGGGGGCCCGGTCCTCCTGGGTGTCGGCTGGGCTAAGAGAAATAAAATCTTTTCTTGCACTCCTTCGATGAATTAGCCACGGTGTGCCTTAAAAATGGCCAGTGTGTTTATATCTGGTCCTAGAATGACATAATGTGAAACTTGGCTGTAACATGACGTAATGTCTCTGAAACAATTGTTGCAAAGTTTGGTTTCTCAGCCTCAGGACGCTGCTGGGCAATGATGTCCATGAATGTACATGATAAATGTCACTGTGCCATTAAAATAAGTCTGAAATGCCTATTTTTAAAGGTAGAGTCTAGAGTTCCTCCCCATTTTTGTTTGTAAACAATAGTATTCACACGAGCACTCCCCTCGGGCTGATGGCTGCATCGTTCTTCAACCTATTCTGCTTTAAGCCTCTCCCTCAAAGCTTGGAAGCGGATAAAAGCCAAACTAATAGGTGCATTGCGCAAGTTTAAATGTTAAATACTATTATTTTCTTTCCTGCACATGCTCTTACAATTGTCTATGTGTAGCATGAGCTGATCTTTCTTCACTGCAGTTGTCTCTATAGTATTGTTTCTGCATGCTCAATGGGAGTGTTTCAGGTACGAAGCCTCTAGGGGGCACTTGTGGGGGAGACGAGCTGTGCATTCTCATTCATCTGGCTGTGCTGGTATGCGCCACCACAGGTCCACGCATGTTAAGACAACACTGATGATTACTGCTAAAACATAGAGAACAAGTGCCTCTGAAACCCTAACTCAGACTTCAGTAAAGCAAAGAAGAAATGTTTGTATTGTGAGACAAAGAGAATCAAACTGGAGTCTGACTGGTGTTGTGCCAGAAAACACCCCCCACGGCAGGGGGGCGTTTTTTGGCTCAACACCGGCACCGGAGTAAGACAGTAGTAAACAGCCGAGCAGTTTTTTTTCTTCTTTTAATTGGAGGGAGCTACGATCCAGTCTGGGAATAAAACGGGACCCACAGTTAGCTTTCTTCTCGCTAAAAAGGTAAATGTGATGAATGACAGAAATAAGGATGCATAATATTGCAATGCTAAGTTTTTAGCATGTAAATGCGGCAGTATGACAGCGATATGACTGTTCCCGGGGAAGATAAACACTTGTTAAATTTAGTTGATGCTGTAATTTTATTAGGTAATCGTGGTCTCAGCCTCTGAATTTGGATATATGATGTACAAGCCAGCGTTAGCCTATTGTTACCATTAGCATACAGTCCGTCAGTTTACTTAACGATTAAACCGTAAACAACTTGAAGATTTATAACTTTATTACTTCAGTAGACATCATGACTCTAACTCTGGGCTCAAACTGAGTGTAATGTGGGTTAAACTAATAAAGACCAACAACGTCAAAGCAGTTCATGCGTGTGCACAACGTTAGGGTTGCTTACGCTTGTCGCCAGAGGGGGCGAACTTCTGGAAAAAAGCTGGAACTTACACTGTACTCCTTTAAAGGGATATTGTGTAAGTTCTCCTGTTATTTATTCACAAAAACTGATTATTTGGTTTAAAAGTGTTTTTTTCATTAATCAGTAATCACTCCCATCAACAAACTGAAGTGCTCCTCTAAGTTCTAAATTTGCCGTCCGTATCATTCATTTACACATCGCGCGGGTCAGCTCGGTGGGGGCTGCCATGTCGTATCACCATGTTTTTGCGTTCAGGAGAAGCGTGACAGTAGGAAAACACAGAAACTCACCGGACACATCGGAGTTTTCAGCTCAGTTCGAGGTAATGTCTTTGAAAAGTCACCGCGCTGCGGTGGGGTGAAACCAGCGTCTCGCTGATGCTGGGTTCACGTGCAGTCGGGCAGACGGCCGTTGGTAACAAACAGATGTCATTTTAATCAATGAAGCCGAGCGAAAGATGGTAAAACATGGGTCAGGGAAAACAATACGACATCGGCATGACAACAAATCAGATGTGGACTGATGTCACTGTAACTGACGGACCACGTCTTCACATAGAGACTAGTGATAACTTTACATGCATCGGCTGTCGTCGGTCTGCCCGGTTTCACGTGAATGCAGCATGAAAAGTACGAGGGAGCTGCTCGCGATTACACAGTGTCCCTTTAACCCTGGTTTTCCATCATGCACTATCTCGAAGCTCTTACCACAGAGTACTTCATTTTCTCCACCACGTCCGCCGTTTTTGTCCCCCCCCCTCCCCGAGAGTTTGAATGACTGCTGCTCCAATCATGAGCTTATTCCCACACAGTGTCATGCCCTTAGCTCCGTCATTGGCTGGTGATATAAACAGAAATCTCCACCCAGAAACATCCTGACCAGACGAAAACAAAGGGAAAAAGCCAATTACAGACAGGGGGGAGAGGGACTTGAATTCAAACTCACCACCCCACGAGAGAAGAGGCCCAAAGGCACAGATGGGCTCTATGCACAACTCCACCACTTCCTGAACTTAAGGTAGCTCCTTTGTTTCCTGTCTCTCATTACTGGACAAACTGATTAATCCAAGTGTGTCTGGCCAGTGAATGAGGTCAAGCACACCTGGATTAATCAGTTCATCCAGTAATGAAAGACAGGAAACAAAGGTTCAGGAAGTAGCGAAGCTGTGCATCGAGCCAATTGAGACAGATTTAACTTGCACAAGTCTAACGTTTATTTTCAGGGGGGAAACTCCATACTCTACCTTTAAGGTCAGAAAGGTTCACAGTGCTTCTTTAAGAACTTGATCTTACTGCTAGCATCATTCTCTCAGCCTTTCAAACAGCTGCTAAGGAGACATCATCCAGGAAAACAGGAGCAAGAATGTGTCTCTCATGCCCCAGACATAAAGATTTGTTGGAGCTGCTATGTGTCTACCTGCTCCCCCTTTTTGAAGGTGCTGCCATTCTTTACCCGACTTGCCCTGTTGCAACAGTCCCTGGCAGCACTATAGACCACAGAGATTTATCGGTGCTCTGTTTCCAGTCTGGTCAAGCCTGGATGCTGACAGCTACCACTTCTGGATCTCTGGATACGATAAGCTGGGGAGCTTCACGTGTAGAAAACCAGTTCAAGGTGGAACATTTTTAAGGGTCCAAAACAAAAGTTTGGGCACCCAGTTGTAAGTTTAGTTAAAGCAAGTGCATACATACATACATACATACATGGAGAGATTTTAATGCACATTTGAGCCATTTGGAAACACAGAGGTCATGAATAATGCTAATAATGCTACAAGTCTTTTACACCAGAAATAGTATTAAACTTTCTTGGACTTATTTCCTTAATTTTCTAGCAGTAATGAAAATTTGACATCCTTTACTTCAGTCATAATTTTCTCTTGATTCAGCACATATTAATAGACAAAATAGCACCAGTTATCCCTGGATCTATTATTTATGATATGACTCCTCTGATACTGATGGTACAGCTCATATCAAAGCTTGAGTTTGCAGAATACTGCGGTAGAAGTGCATAATTATTTGAAAATGGAGAACAAAAAGGACTTTTTACATGTTTTCTTACAAATTATTGTAGACACAATCATTCTGAGGTCAGAGTTTTCTTACTTAGAGTTTTCTTGTATTGTAATTGTAATCAACTGTGCTGCACTCTACTATGGCAATGATGAGACAAATTCTCATGTTGTAATGATACATAATATTTAATATTTGTGCTTAATCTGTAAAGGCCACTCAAAGCTCTTTTTTATCAGAGCCATGGTCAGTACGTCATGTTTCTTGGACAGCACTCCAATAGGACGTCTAAGGGAGAAGATAGTCAGTATTCAACTGGAATATTTTTTTAAGTCCTCTTTATACGTTATCCTTATGCTGGCTAGCAAAACTGGCTGTAGCTGCTTTGATTTCACATGACACACCATAGGTTTTTTTGGGGGGGATTTTTACACCAAAAGAAACATGTTTAAATCTTCATTTAGTTCTTTTTCACTGTAAGTTCCACCTCAGAGCTCTGAGGACAACAGCATTCAGACTTGGAGTTATTGCATGTAGTCTGCAGCAGCATGAAAGGATGCCTTTGTACTTAATCCTGCAGTCTTAGACCACAGTATCTATTAATTAGAGCTATTTGACCTAATTAGGCTAGTTCGTCATTTTTGACTGGGCAGTAGATTCCAGTTGCACGGCGAGACTGAGAGTGAGCTGTTGGTTGACTTAATGAAACCAACCAGTTTTATTTCTCTTGTCCACAAACTGCTGGTCTCAGAGTCACCTTATAAAATATTTCTTCTCAAGCGTGTTTCGATAAAGAAAAACTAAATTGTATTCTTATAAGTTTGTGTACCCAGGTTTCCCATGAAGACAAAACACTGCTATACTGCCATTTAAATCCCCAAATTTCTTCAGTTATTTGATAGATTTTAGATATACTCTTTCCCCAATACACCTGAATTACCTCATGCACATGACATTCAGCTCTGCTGTCTTGCGCAAAATGTTAATGAGCCAATCATTTGATTTAGGTGTGTTAGGGAAAGGAGGAAAGCTGCAGGATAGTGACTCTCGAGGACTGGACTTGGCCACCCCTGATTCAGAGTTTATACTTGGATGACCATTGAACTTCCTCTGTTGGGTTTGTTTGAATAACTAAAGTGGGACATCAGTAGATTAACCAGAATATGCTTTTACACTGAAGAGGCGCAACTAATGTGAGCTTTTGGCTCTCTCAAATAATATTCCTACAAAAACAGATTTTGTGTCTCTCAAATGTTTTAAAGCATAGGGGTTGTGTAAAGTAACTATGAACAGTGAATGAAAAGATGAAAAGTATTGAGTATAAGTTTTCAGTGTTTAAAAGTTCAAGAAAAATCAACCCCCTGCACCATGTCTCTTTTTTTTTAATCCATTCTGAGCTTGCTGTTTAACATTGCACTCAAGACTGTAGAGAAGGAGTGGCCAAGTCCAGTCCACGAGAGCTACTGTCCTGCAGCTTCTAGAGCATCGTTACACCCCGACTCTGCTAGGGTATTTGGAACGCAGCAAATGAATGCTGGTTTTAAGATAGTAAGGTGGAGAAAATTGGTTTTATTGTTGTAGAGGAAGAATTAAGGCACAAACACTGGAACTGATAAAGGAGATGGGGTTAGGGATGCTGCTCAAAATAATTAAATCAAATTATAGGAGCGAAATGGGGGAAAAACCAATAGAAATCTATCTGGATGTCTAAAATCCAAGAGAAAGCTAATATATTAAAACAACTATAACAAAACAAGGCCTAGCTTTCCCACCTCCAAAACTAACCCAAGTAAAACACAGTTCAGAGACAACTAAAGGAATCCTAGCAACTAAAACCACTAACCTAAAGAAAACCTAAAGAACTTGGACAACCAAAACTAAAGAGAACTGAAAATTGTCTGACCAAAGACTAGTTGTAACAATAAATAACCCAAAATACAAACCAAAGGCAAGCTAGGCGCAGACTGCTCGTCACAGACTGAAGATCTGTTTGGTTCTTTTGTAGCTGCATGTCGGCGACTCCAGCTGTCATTTGAGGTGAGGTGAGGAGGGAGGAGATGAAGGTGGTGCTGTGGATTGAGTCAGGAAGGTTGAAACGAGGATTTGCATGAAAAATGAAACACAGATTAAGTTAATAATCAGGTGGCAGTAACAAGCGTCCTTTTTCCAGCACACCTGAATCAAATGATTGGCTCGTTACAGATCTCTGCAGTGCTGAATGACATGCTCATGAGGGGGTTCTGACGTTTGATTCAGGTGTGTTGGAGAACGTATACTCTAAACCAGTGTTTCCCAACCCTGGTCCTCAAGGCACACTATCCTGAAGACTTTACATTTTGCCCTGCAAGGACACAGCTGATTCAAATTAAATGGATCTCTGACAAGCTCTGCACCAGTCTGCTACTGACCCATTAATGTGAGTCAGCTGTGTTTCAACAGGGCAACGTGGAAAGTCTTCAGGATAGTGTGCCTTGAGGACCAGGGTTGGGAATCACTGCTCTAAACGTTGCAAGAAAGTAGCTCTCAAGGACTGGACTTGGGCACCCTTGATGTAGAGTTTATACCTGAATGAATTAAAGATAACTCTCCAGAACCAGAAGCCTCAAAGCAACTCCAGACCACAATGTATCCGCATATACAGTATTTCTAACCTTTTCATGCATATGACATCAGATAGATTACCTAATGATCAGTAAATCATTAACTAATGGGCAGTTAATAATAAAAGGACTGCAACCTTATCAGACACTAATGATTACTTAATGATTTACTACCCTTTTCATACATGTGACATCAGATAGATTACCTAATGGTCAGTGAACCATTAACTAATGGGTAACTAGCCATAGAAGGACCAAAAACCCAACCAGGAACTAATGATTACTTAATCCTTAACTAAACCTTTTCATACCTGTGACATCAGATAGATTACCCAATGATCAGTGAATCATTAACTAATGGGTAGTTAATCATAAAAGAACTAATACCACTAAGGAACTAATGATTACTTAATCATTAACTTACCTTTTCATTCATGTGACATCAGATAGATTACCTAATGATCAGTAAATCATTAAATACTGGGTAGTTAATCATAAAAGGACTACAACCTTATCAGACACTAATGATTACTTAATCATTTACTAC